>LPNX011147364.1:208574-242360 GCA_001517045.1 Pseudotsuga menziesii
AATTTGCATAGATATGTCAAATTTCATTTTTCCTAATAGGCACTTTTTATTTTTCAGGGAAATTATAAGGTATATGTTTTTGTGGGTGCAGCCTTTGAGGGCATAAATGATCGAATCAAGCTACACAAATTGACATCCATNATTAAAATTGTTTTATTAAGAGATATTTTTGTTTAATTAAGTATAATCTTATTACAATTATTTAAATAATATTATTGTTACTAATACTTTGAAGATATGCCTACATGCCCACCCGTTACTAGCAACAACCACATTAAATTAATTAATGTGTCTAAATACGTTGATAGGCGTAAATTTAGGCACATACTTTTTATATTAATGTTTTTCCTTATAGTATGTGCTTAAATTTACGCCTATCGGCGTACTCAGACACATTAATTAATTTAATGTGGTTGTTGCTAGTTTTATTAATTGGAGGGTGCAGCTTTCATATTGAAGTCGGCACTTATTTATCTCATTACAATATATTGAATAATGGTTGCATAACTGCAATTTATCGCAACCTTAACATAGCCGTTTACTTACAAACTAATTGTAAGTGTTAATCTTTAACAATCCATGCCATTTTGTATTGTTTTGTCATTTTGCAATTTTGATTCTAGTTTTTCCATCTTCTTTTGTCCTTGGATCATTTCTGATTTGGATGCAAAAAAATGACCATCTCCAATCTACAAGTACACAAAATGTTGAAAACAAGGAATGATGCCTTTTTTCCTCCATTTTGTAGGGTTTGCAACTATTGCAACAAGCCAATGTTTGATAGCTTCCAAGATTGCATAATCTGCAAGAAGAACACACGCATGAGCATTACCTGGAATGTGTTATTGAAACATAAAATGGACCAATGAACTGCATAATGAAAAGTTCCGTAGCTGCAACAATTTTGTCGTGCAGTTGCAACTACTTCCTATGAGCATTACACAAACAACATTCATCAATATTTTTTCACCTACGAAATACTTTTCCTACAAGTTGTTTTCGCACTCACTCCATACAACACTATCAGAGAGATTGATACTATATTCCAGTGACCTTTGCATACAACATTATCAAGATTTTTTTCTCCCTTTTTGTTTTTGCAAATTTTGTTCTCCCAGTGCCACTGTCTACATACTTATAAACCTTGGTTGGCCATTACAAGTTTTGGTGTGTATATAACTATGTTTATATGGCATCTAACTTTATTTAGTCGTTGCATGTTCTAAAAAAACTTATTTTATTATATATAACAAAATACATTGCATAAAAACTAAAGACTAATTATATCTAAACTATATATCTAATGTTTTTCGATTATATGACAATATAGTGTCTATATAACATATATGTATTTGTTTACACAATATTCATTTTTAACCCAAAAAAAAAAATGATCTCTAATCCATATCATCATGCCGATTGGGCTAGTTGTGAATTTTCACATTGAACTAAAATTCCAGATTAGTTTTTTGTTGTAGCGACTGATCGGATATAGGGCAGGAAAATAGATAGGAAATGTTGGAATGAACCCATCCACCAATCCCTTCTGCTTTTGAACAAGTTTGTATCCGGGGCGGTAGGTTTTTTGTCAATATCAAAGTATAAGGTTAGGTGTGTCTGGTCACCTAGGTTAAATCCTGCATCTAGACAAAATGATCTTTATAGTAGGCCACCCAAGAATTCAAGAACACTTAAGGAATCAATCTAAGAAGGAAAACAAAGCATGCCGAGGAAGGAAAAGCTTATTTGAAGTTTGTAATCAACTCAAATGGCCTCGTCATATTTAAAAATATAGGTGGCTTTGTATGGATAACCAATTGTTTATATATATTCTACTACATAATAGACAAAAATGTATACAAACTCGGGTGTCTATTCCACCCCAAAGTTTCAAAACCGAATGGGTTTTAGATCAAATTTAGTGATTTGTTTTATTTATTGGTTTTTTATAAGAGGTAAATATCTTCTACATGTGTGATATGAAATTTGGATAGTTGATCAACTTCTTTATTCTTTTTTCTGTAGATATGTTAGAAGTTAGTATTTCAATGAGATACTTGATAATAACAATTAGGTAAATATTGGTAGGTTGTTTTCTCTTGTTCATCCTCTCTATAACTAATAGAGAGTTAGCAATAATATGTAGGTCATAAATACTAAAATAGAGAGCAAGGAGTAGAGTATACTAATCAATTCCACCCAATTGTTAGCAGAGCAACCTAGATCTGCCAAAAAGTTGTACTGATTGTTGGAAGTAGTTAATTACTTCACAACCGAGAACAATTTCCCGCTGGAAAGCTGAAGAGGCAACATTATTCAATATACTTTACCACTGGAAATGTAACCACCCAGATTTGTGGTTGCTGCAATCCTGACGAGTTGCAGCATTGCCACACCATTTTGTTCTTTGCCATGCTGTCAAAGTTTTAAAGGGACAACACACCACATCAATTTTTGAAGAAGCAATTGCAGCCCCTATCACAGCTCATCAAATAATAATCAGGGCAGAGCATTACATTGTTTTTGAAAAGCCAATTTTTGAAGAGCCATTCACTGACCTGTTTCAGCTGATCAAATTTTTGAAGAGTCGTTCACCGTTTTTGTTGCAGCTCATGAAAGGGCAGAAAATTAATTAAAATCTGACAGACATTGAATTTATAAATTATGAAAAGCCATTTTGATTAGGCCAGCAGAGCGCATCAACTTACTGAAGAGGTGTCACAGTTTTCTTGTCAGACTGTAATAGACTATAATAGATCATTTGCAGATAATCTCATTTGTGTATAGCGAAGGGTCAGTTTTTATTTAATGACCGACTTAGCTAAATATCCTATAAATACCTAGCTTGTGATCATGTTTAACAGATGAATAAATACATTGAATATGAACAGCAGAGAGTAATAGAAACAGAGTTGAAACTATGATATTTTCCTATGTAATTTTGTGTTTACTCTGTTTTTTGAGTTAGATAACTCAGTTTTTATTTTTGATGTTGGTCTGCAGTAGCAGCTGAACAAAACATAGGTTATTTGATGTGAATGTTGATTATTAATTCAATAGAATATGTGTGCTTATCTTATGGATGTAGGGGTCATCTGAAACTTGTTTAAAGGTCAACTGTAACAGAGTTGTGTGTGAGTTGTACGCATGTTGTAGGTGACGTCAACACTCACAGCTAGTTGAAACAAGTGTATAGAGTGCTGCTGGTTGTAACAGCTAGTTACAACACAATATTAGAAGTGCCGGTAGCAGTAGCAACCGAGCTGCAACAATCCTATAGGTGCTAGGTTGATTTTTTGAGCTCTATTACTGAAGTTGTACATTGCTGAAAGGCTATAACAGAAAAGTTGTACATTACCAAAATATTGTTTTGAGCTGTGCGTAAATTTTTTAGAGTTGCTAAGGAAGGAGCAGCACTCCCCTGCCTTCCCCTCAATTGGTATCAGAGCTTAGTGTTCCTAATTCCTGTTCATTGGTTATGTGCTCACTTTGTGAATGAGCCGTATGATTGTATGTTGAACTGTTAGTATTTGGTTTAGAAATCTTGCTATTGAGTCTGACTACAACGCCCTCTTCCTCCTACGTAGAAAGAGCAGAAGTAATTTTGATTTATATGTTCAGCTATGTATTGGTAAGAGCTCCTATTCTCCCTCAAATAAAGGTTGAGTCATCATTTAGCAGCTGAAGAATGAAACAAGTGTCTCTTGTCTCATCTGTATGTTGATTAAAATTTTCAATGTTGGTCATGGCTTGAGTAAAGGAAATAAAGTACTAGAGTCTGTGGATGAAGTTGACTCTATGAGTGTTCCCTCAGATAGAGGTTGATAAATTGAAAGAAAGATATTATTCCTAGTTGAGAGCCCCCATATAGTTTAATGGTAGAGAAGTTTGAATTCCAATATTTTGGAAGTTTGCTTGGTTTGAATTGAAGGTATTATGTGTGAAAGAGAATGGGGAAGACGTATCCAATAGAAATTTAAATTTTATGCAACTATTTGTTTGAAGATAGAGACATGGGGAAAATATGAAGGCTTAAAGAGATGAAGAGTAATATTGCTAATGCAAAAGAAGTTGGTTTTCTCATAGCAGAGATATTAGGAGAAGCCACCGAGGAACTCCCTGAAGCAGAGGAAGTTCAAGAAAAGCTAGAGGATACATGGAGTAGCATTTACTATCCACTGCCATATTTCTCAGGTACAATTTATGAATGTTGGTCAGTTAATATGAATTTTTTTTTGCATGCTAGAGGTTTATGGAATTTTGTTGAGGATGGAGTTAAGAAACTCCAGAATGAGGCAAAGGATGCATTTTCCTTATACTACATCCAGCAAGCTCTGGATGACAATATCTTTTATGTAATTGCTGAAGCTAACACAACTAGAGAATCCTGGGAAAGTTTGAAGAGAAATTTTGATGTAAGAGGGAGTTATATGGCTGAGTCATAGCCTGTTAACATTTCAGCAGACAAATTTGCAGAAGCAACAGAAGATAGTCAAATTATTTGTAAATCTTGCAATTGTGTTGATATATCAAATGATGAAAATGATGTTGAAACTAAAGGTGAAAATGAGGCTTTGTATGTGGTATAACATCAATAGAATTTGAAGAAGTTGAAATTTCTATTGATAAAGATGTTGATGTAGTTTCAAATTTAGATGTCGTTGAAGTAAATTATGAAAATGATGGAATGGTTAATAAAGATGGTAAATGTCTCAAGTGTGAAGACAACAAAGAAGTATTTGTGCAAGAAGAGTCCTTGAATGACGTCCATGAACATATTTAAATCATGTATTGAATCTGATGATTGTGGACATATAGATACAATGAATCTAGGATACAACACTGAAGATGTTGTAGAAGTCAAAGACAAAGATGGGTTTGAAATAAACTACAGTAGTTATGTTGAAGAAAATGAAGAGTGTGTCACTCATCCATTTGGTGCGCATAAGGAAGATGATAAAGCTTTGTGTGAAATATACACTCATGAAAATGGTGTATCTGATGATAGAAAAAGTGATGGTGATATGTTTGAAGAAGAATTTGCATAGATATTGAATGGTGCAGATAAGGACATAAAAAAAGAACAAGAGTTTCGCTAATGATTTGTTTATTAGTGATTGTGCAGGTACAAAGAAAGAAAATGATGATGTCTTGGGTTATAAGTCAAATATTGAAGGTGAAGCAACTGCCAGTGTAGCAGTTTGTTCTTTGAATATTCCAATGATATATGTTGTTGATGACAACGATGAAGAAGGTGCCAATGAAGCATCCAGTATCTATGAAATTTTCCATGGAGAAGTAATGGTCAATGTTGATCATGATGATACAGTGAATACTGCCATATCAGTAGTATGTGGAGTAATGATCAAAAGATAAGAAAGATAAAGTGCACTGTGTTGAAGTGCTTGAACCTGTTTATGAGTTTTTTGAAAGTATTGATGATTTTAATTTTTTTGAAGAATTTGATAAGACTATTGAAGATTGCACAGAAGTTGCAACAAATGAAATCGATAAAGTACAAGCAAAGGGAATCTATAATGATGTTGAAAATGTTGATGATTCGGTGATTGCAGAAGCAGTGATAGAAAAAGAGTTGCATAATTATAACACTCAAAGTGTTGTATGTTCTATTGTAGACAAAGGAACTAAAATGATGAATGATGTTCTTGATGAACAATTGAAATTTTTGGAGGAATGGCTTAAAAAGACAAGATATGATGATAAATATGATAGCCTTGTTGTGGAAGAAGAAATGAAGAAAGTTGATTATTTAGTTACAGAAGCAAAGGCATATTTGATTGAAGAGATAATGACAGCTCTTAGAGAAGAACAAAATGAAAAGAACCAATCTGGTTCACAGTTTGATAGTTTATATAATGTTGAAAAAATGTTTGAATGTGCAGCTGAGAAACCAATTGAAGATGAAGAAGAATCCACTGAAGATGATATTGGAAAAGATGAGTTTGTTTTGAAAGAAGAAAATTGCACCAAAGATGAATTGGTTGAAGAATCAGTTGAAAACAACTTCATGTCATGGAGCCCTGAAGAAATTGGGCATTATTATCAATTAATTTCTCTACAAAATGAATATAGCTTGTGGGATCTTCATATGCCCACGTTGCAGTATTCAGAAGAAAAGATTTGGATTGAAGCCCTTGGAATAAAGGACATTGAAAATTTGAATGATGATAAGCAAATTGAAGAATGTTTTGCAGTTGAAGTTGAACATAATGGATTTGTGGAATCAAAGAAAACATTGATGGTAAAGAAGAAAGTGAAGATGAAGAATCAAAAGTATTTTTGGTATAAAGTTTGGTGTTCTAAGCCAAGTAGTGATGAAGCCAAAGTTGAGAATGATGCAATTGAAATTATAATTAATGATTGGCTTGCAAAGGCCAAGAAGATTGAATGCAATGGTATTGATGCTGAAATAAATGATGGAATATTATATTTTGAGGAGAACAAGTATCGTAGAGTTGCTGAGCAAAAGGAGTTCATATTATTAAGATGCAAAGTCAAGATGAAGAAATGGTTGAAACCACAAATGAAGCAAGAGATGAAGAAGATCAAGGTAAAGATGAGGATGAAATAGAAAACAAAGTTTATACATTTCAAAGTTTGGTGTCAAAAGAAATAGAAAAGATGCAGTAGTATGTTCCAACAAAGAATGTGAACAAATTTTTGAAGTTGTTTTGATATTGATGTAAGCCTTGCTGAGACTTAGACCAGTAGGAATTATAGTTGAAATGTTGTTTTGTAAAAACTGTAGTTGCTTGTGTTTGACGTATTTTAGGTGCAGTAATTAAGGGGGAGAATGTTGGAAGTAGTTAATTACTCCACCACTGAGAAGAATTGCCTGCTAGAAAGATAAAGAGGCAATGTTGTTCAATATACTTAACCGTTGGAAATGTAACCACCCAGATTTGTGGTTGTCGCAATCCTGAAGAGTTGCAGCACCACCACATCGTTTTGTTTTTTGCCATGCTATCAAAGTTTCAAAGGGACGGCACACCACATCAATTTCTGAAGAAGAAGTTGCAACCCTTGTCACAGCTCATCAAATAATTATTGAGGCAAAGCGTTACATTGTTTTTGAAAAGCCAATTTTTGAAGAGCCATTCATTGACCTGTTTCAGCTGATCAAATTTTTGAAGATCCATTCACTGTTCCTGTTGCAGCTCATGAAAGGGTAGAAAATTAATTAAAATCTAACAGACATTGAATTTATAAATTATGAAAAGTTGTTTTGATTAAGCCAACAGAGCGCATCAACTTACTGAAGAAGCGTCACAATTTTCCTGTCAGACTATAATAGACTGTAACAGAGCATTTGCAGATAAACTCATTTTTGTATAGCGAAGGGTCAGTTTGTATTTAATGACTCACTTAGCTAAATATCCTATAAATACCTAGCTTGTGATCATGTTTAATAGATGAAGAAATACGCTGAATATGAACAGCAGAGTGTAATAGCACCGTAATAGAAAGAGAGTTGAAACTCTGATATTTTCATGTGTAATTTTGTGTTTACTCTGTTTTTTGAGTTAGATAACTCGGTTTTTATTTTTGATGTTGGTCTGCAATAGCAGCTGAACATAACATAGTTTATTTGATATGAATGTTGATTATTAATTCAATAGAATATGTGTGTTTAGTTTATGGACGTCGGGGTCATCTAAAACTTGTTTAAAGGTCAGCTGTAATAGAGTTGTGTGTGAGTTGTGGGCATGCTGTAGGTGACACCAGCACTCACAGCTAGCTGAAACAAGTGTATAGATTGTTGTTGGATGTAACAGCTAGTTGCAACACAATCTTGGAAGTGCCAGTAGCAGTAGCAGCTACAGCTGAGATGCAACAATCTTGTGGGTGCTGAGTTGATTTTTTGAGCTCTGTCAGTGAAGCTGTACATTGCTGAAAGGTTGTAGTAGAAAATCTATACATTTCCAAAGTATTGTTTTGAGCTGTGCATAAAGTTTTTAGTGCTGCTAAGGAAGGAGCGGCACTCCCCTACCTTCCCCTCACTGATGAGTATCATTGAAGAATATAATGCCCCTCGCCCCACCTTTAAAGGGATTGTTTAGTGAAGCTCCATAAAAAAAAGCCAGCTTTTACACTTATCAATATTTAAATCCTAAATTATGCAGAGCTTATTACGGTCATTGTGAGGAGAAAATAAACTATGAATTGCTAAAACTTTTATTCCATAAACTTTGGGGGATGAAGGAATCCTCAAATATATCCCTGCTCTACAAATACCAAACATGCACAAAACGTTTAGGGTAAGGTGGGCCTTTGTTTCTTTCAACTGTGTAATGCACGCCCTTCTCTAAACACATCCATTAAAGTCAAGAAGAGTCAAGCAGAGGCGTGAAATATAAGCCCATACCCACTAATCCACTACGATATTTCTATGATTAAATTATATATTTTCAATGATTCCAAATATTTTCTATGAATAATTTATATATTCTCAATCATTCCCTTTTGAATATTTTGAGCGTGTCAGCAACACTAAAAAATTTATTAGTTGTCTCTGTCTTCATGGAGATTAAGGTTTTTCCTGTACTTTCGACAGAAAGTAGTGGACTAGTCGCCTGTCACGTCATGGTGACTAAGTTAAGTCAAGCTTAATCAATAAGTGAAGAGGGATGATCTGTGTGTCCATATTCCGATCAGTTGTGTCTTGTTCCATGTAGTCGGGGTTTAACTTTGTTAGTGTGAGTTGTTCTGCCACATCTGATGTGTCGAGTAGAGGTGGAAAGTAGGGCCAAAGGTGGTCCACATTGAAAATTGGGTACAGACCAAGGAATGGTGGGATACTGAGCTCGAAGGCATTGTCCCCAATAGCCTTGGTGATGGTGTATGGCCCATATCAGAGTGGGCAAAGCTTGCGGTGGGGTCTAGCGAGGCGCTCCTTCTGTAAATGTAGCCACACTTTGTCTCCCACCTAGAAGTTGTGTTGCACCCGATGCTGATCATGTCGCTACTTGTACTTAGCATTGGATCTATCCAATATGTCATGAACCTATTGGTGAATGTGCTGAATGCGCTCAATGAAGTTGTTTTCCTTGGAAACTTCAGACTGGATATGAGTTGAATCAGCCTGAGTAGCTACAAATGGCATGGCTATGTCAATGGGACATAGTGGCTGGAATCCCAAGGCCACCTCAAAGGGGCTGTGGTTGGTTGAGCTGTGGAGGGCCGAGTTATAGCTGTGTTGTAAATAGGGGAGGCTCTCATCCCATGTGCGTGGATGCTTTGAGTTGTACATGCAAAAAATGTGTACGATCATCCTGTTGATGACCTCTGTCTGGCCATCAGTCTCATGAAAGTTGTAGGAGCATTCGTCAGCCCGAAAGGCATGACCAAACATTCGAAAGGGCCCTCCTTGGCTTTGAAGGCAGTCTTAAACACATCGGTTGGCTCGATCGGTACCTGGTGATACCCAGACTTTAAGTCGATCTTGCTAAAATATTTTCCCCCTTTAAGTTGGTCCAGGAGGTCATCAATCTGTGGGATCGGGTACCTATTCAGGACAGTGATCTTGTTCAGCGCTCGATAGTCAATACAGAGTCTCCAAGTCCTATCCTTTTTCTATACCAACACGATCGGGCTCCCACAGGGTGATGAACTGGGCCGAATGTGACCCTTCTACATCAGCTCCTGAATTTGCCTCTCGATTTCATCATTCTCCAAAATAGAGTAGTGATATATCGGTCCATTGGGCAGCGGCGCACCTGGGGTCAGATCGATGGGGTGCTTAACCTAACAGTGGAGAGGCACCCCGGTGGTTGAGCTGAATATGTTTCGGTACTACTCCACAACCTTGTCCATTTTTTTTTGTCGTGTGGAGGGGCCCTGTCTAGAGGTCATGGCCATGATCTTCTTCTTTCCCTGAGGGTAGATCATCAAGAAAACAAACTTCCTGGTTTCGGAAATGAGCTTATTGCATTATTTTGCAGTAACCAAAGAGATAGCGGTAGGGGGTGGTACCTCTAGTATCCTGTACAAATTATTTCCCAACGTAATAATAACAGCGCGAGGCCAAGACTCATACACAACATGTCGCTTCCATAAATATGGTTGACCTAATAATACATCAAAAACATCAAGAGGAGGAATATCACATAATACCTCATCAGTGAAGGGCTTGATGCTATAGGGAAGGTAGCACTACTGCTTGATGTGAAGATATCATCCTTGGTGAAGCCACCCAATGGTGTATGGCTATGGGTGTGCCGTGGTTGGCAAACCCAATCGCTTCATGACCTCTGCTAAAATCAGGTTCTTTTGGCTCCTACTGTCGACGATGAACTGTAGCGAGGAACCCTTTACCCACATCTGGTAGTGGAAAAGACGCTCCTCCTCCTCTGAATCTTCTAGTTCTTCCTTTTATATCTTTGTGGTGGCAATGGTGGTGTTGGGCTCTGCATCGATAATATCCTTCCCTCTGTCATTCCCCTTCTCGAGTTCAAATTCAATGTCAAAGTATGCATCTGATTTAGAAGCCTTTATCTCAGCCACCAATGACTGCTTAGCCCGACACTCACTTGTGTTGTGAGTGGGGCTCTTATGGAACTCGCACCACTTTTCCGATTCCTTCTTCAGCTTTGCAGTGTTGCTCTTTGCTTGTGGCTTTGGCAAGTTTTCTTGAGTCCCCATGCCTTGGTTATGTCCTTGGTTCTGCGGTTTGGGGACACCTTTCCGTTGCTTCTGATTCGTAGATCAAAAGTCTTGCTTTTTCTGTTTGAATTTTTTTGCTCAATTTTGGCAGCATACCGATATGTCATACCAAGAGAGGAGATGTCAAGGAAATCCATTTCCTCCTGAATGTATCTGTGCAGACAACTATGGTACTTCAGCACCAAATGTTTCTCTAAATGTTTGATACCCAAATTGGAGCACAGGGTATGGAATAGATTCATCATCTCATGCACATCTTGATCTCTTTGTTGCCGCAACATAGTCCATTGGATGTACTTGTCCTCATAGCTCCCCACCGGATAATATTGTCCCTTTATGGCATCTCAGAAAGAATTCCAAGTGGGTACAGCTGAGAACAGAGAGGGTTCCTCCTCATCCTTTCTCTCACAATAGGTTTCCCACCATTCCTTGACATGGGGGGTGGCTTTGAGTAGAGAAAAAGTAATCTTTTCCCAGTCAGAAAAGTCATGAACCGAGAAATATCCTACTAATAGATTCAACCATTTATCTATGGCGTCTGCATCTATTCGACCATCAAATATGGGAATTTCGAAGCTTACTTGTACCTTAAAAGGGGTTGCACCTCCAGAGTGGCTGCTAGATGCAGATGCGCCGCCAGTGGGAAGTCGTTGAAGGATCTGGGCGAAGTTATCCATCATCATGTTCCCTTGTTTTTCAAGGGCCTCCTTGAGCAACATTTTGATAGGATCTTCTGCGCCCTCCTATTTCTTTTCATCCCCCGTGGGTGGCCATCGGTATTTGTGAGGATGATCTTGCAAAGGTTCAACCCGATCAAGCCCTAACTCTTTATACCCTGCCCTCATTGGGGACATGTAAAGAAGTATTGAGAGCAGATTGCTCTGATACCACTGATCCGGATTTATGCAGGAATGCAACAAAATACACAAAGAACCATAGAAACAAATATGCAGCGGAAATAACACTTCATTTCATTAATCAATAACGGAAACTTGTTTACATACAGAATGGAAATAAACTATCTAGAGTGCTGGTAGCTTATCTCTAAGAAGAGATGTGGTGGCTACATGCCTCTGAACTCTGTGTTACAATGAGGCTCGAAGGCCTATATATTATTGAGAAACAATGGAAACCATAAACATCCAAAAACCTAACCCTAGGAGGTGAAACGCCTTAATGTAGGCCCCGTTGGGTAACTTGGTACATCAATTTCCTGGGGTCGTAACTTTAGCATACTACCTCTGTTTGACGTGCATGATACATCGTTAGAAAAATCTATTTAAGGACTACATCCATAAACAACAAATATTGAGATTGAAACGAACTCATATTTTCCCGACCATTCGATGCCAAAAAAATGTCGTTTAGGGCCTCAAAAAGACTCCAAAAGTTTAAGACCCAAAAACTGCCAAAAATAGTAAATTGTGCTACAATTAAGAAAAATGGAAAACTAAAAGAAACAGTGGTGGGGGTCCAAGAGGAATAGGTGGGTGGCCACCAATATCCTCCTAGATCATAGAGAGAGACAAGATTCGATGGGACTATAGCAAAAAAGGTTCCTTCCCAATGAAAGAAGCATACGAGATTTTGATTGGAGCTAATATCTAACCTACAGACAAAAACTGGGGAAATCCGTGGAAAAAGGAACTGTGGCCCAAGATCACTATGTTCAGTTGTCTTGTGATGAGAAACACAATATTAACATGTGAAAATATCATGAAAAGAGGGATAGCAGGACCTTACTAGTGCTTCCTATATGAGTTAGAAGATGAGACCACCAACCACCTCCTTCATACTTACAAGTTAACCTCGACCATCTTGGACCTTGGGGCGACATTTTTACGGAGATATGACCAGATAATAAAACACCTGGATAGGGAAATCATCCAGTGGAGAAACAATCCCTTCACAAACCCCATTTTGAACCATTTGTGGGATATTTTTCCCCACTTTGTTCTTTGGGAAGTATGGCAAGAGTAGAAATTAAGGACCTTCCAACAAAAAACTAGCTCTATTAGTAAATTCCGGGACACCATCATGATCCAAATGAGAGCAACCATAAAGGTAAGAATCTCAGGAGATGCGTATTGGGAATCCTGTGAGGTAGAATCCTGTCACGACTATCACACCCAAACATCACCAGGAAAAGATCGACCAAAATAATGCTCTGTGCAGTCAAATGGGAGCCTTCTCCTGAGGGCATTTTCAAGATTAACTTCAATGGTATGTCGAAGGGAAATCCTGACTTGGTTGATTATGGGTACATTGTGCAAGATATCAGAAGAAATATGATGGGATTTGACTTCGGTTTCATCGGATGGGAGACCAAAAACGTGATCGAGATAGAAGGCCTCTTGCAATGTATTGAAATGCTTAAGGAAAACTATTGGAAACCAATAATCATTGAAGGGGATTCACAGGTAGTTATTAAAATGACAACTAAGATAAAAAAAAATGGTACCCATGGTGCCAAGGTGGAGCATTCGTGGCAACTGGAAGGAAAGGTGGAGAATATCAAGGGGATCCTGGGTGAGGGGTTGGCCTCCAGCTTCAGTCATGTTCGACGACAAGAGAGTAAAGTGGCGGATCAAGTGGAGAGCTTGGGTATAGAAACACATCAAGTTGTAAACACTAAAGAGTTGAGTGAGGTGACTAATGAGACAAGGTGATCCAACTATGTAAACCTCATAACTCAGGACATGCAGAATAATCATGACACAAGGAGAGATGGACACCGAGCAGAACCGAATATCTAATCTAGGAATTTGGCTTAATGGATGGATAAGAGGGTGGCCATGTGAAGGGAATGCGGTATTTAATTCCACCTCAAGCCAACTCTAGAATACCATCTTGTTGAGAGATTAGAAGCATGAGTGATAGTGTAGGAAAATTTGGTTTCCTATGTGAAAGTTATTTGACCTAGACTATGAACTGTACCCATGAAATCATGGTTTGCAGTGCTAAAATGATGTATCTAATTAGGAACCTTCTATTTAGAGAGGTGTGGGGTGATGGGAGTTACTACGCAAGCCATCTGTATTATGTTTTTTTTATAACAAGAGTTTCCAGAAAGAGGAGGGTGCGATATCCTATGAAGGATCTGTGCAAGTGGGGTGATGAGATTATGGATGATAGGAAAGGGAAGGGAAGTGCTCATTCCAAGAGGAGGATTCTGGAAGGGGCTCATGATCCCAACGTAAGTCTCTATGGGAGGCTCAGATGTCTAAGCTCGAGCTCCCCAATGAAATTCAATAGAGAGTCAACGGACTCGGAGAAACAGTTCTGGGATGATTTTGACAGAGAGAATCTTTAGGAAGAATGTCGAAAGAAAGAAGAGTGGATCCTTGAGCCTAAGCATTCTGTCGGCAGGGTCAGTCTATATGAGAAGACCATGGCACTATTTTGGGTTATGAAAAATCTCATCAGACAGGAAGCATGGGACAAGGAATGACGAATGAAGCGGTTGGGCATATGGAGCAATGGCGAGCAGCAGTAACTACATATATCAACCAACTGAACATTAAGGTGGGCATGCTCTTGAAGAGGCTTGGGGTGTTGTTTTCTCTAGTTCTGCCTTTTATGACGCTGCCAAAATCGATGAAGGAAGGATCACGCCATGGTGGAATTACAGATCTTCCTTATATCCTGCTTTGAGTGGTCAACTACGATGGCTCCTAGGTATGTTTTGGATCAGCATTGGCATGCATGCATTTTTAGATTGGATGTAAACTTGTTTTTAGTAGTCTGTAGGCATCGTCCAACAATAGTCAAGAAATTTTTGTTGAAATTGTTAGAAAGCGGTGTTGTGTGTTTTTAGAGACTTTCTGCATCTAAGTCCTATGGAGATTGCTATTGTAAGAAAGTTATGGGTGACTTTTTGGTCAAGCTATCTGTGCGAAGGGCTAGGCAGAGGATGATGTTATAGTCTAGACTGAAGGATTCGAGATGTAATTTTCTTTTTGTTGTTAATATACTCAAAGACTTCTTACTTACAAAAAAACACATAAAATAAATAAAATAAGTATTAATACAAAGTAGTATAAAATAACAATACAATTTTATTAATAAAAAATAAAATTTAAAATTGGAAAAAAATAATAAAAAACAATATAAGTTACATTCACCTTTTTAACTATTTTAACAAATATCACTTAAAAATAATCTCAACAAAGAGATTTAAAACAATTCAAAAGGAATTTATTTAAGAATTAAAGATTCTCTATCTTATCGTCAATCATAATTAATTTGGTAATTTATTTACTTTTGGAAAACAGTTTTTTGGTAATTATAGTCATAGCAGCTCCATATCCAGTTCGATTTTTCTATATTTGTTTGTTGAATAATTTCTATATTGTATTTTCTACTTATTTGTGTCTGCGAAACAATAATTTTTCTCTAAACACATCTATTAAAGTCAAGATGAGTCAAGCAGAGGCGTGCAATCTAAGCCCATACCCACTAATCCACTACGATATTTCTATGATTAAATTGTATATTTTCAATCATTCCAAATATTTTCTATGAATAATTTATATATTCTCAATCATTCTCTTTTGAAGATTTTGAGCCTGTCGGCAGCACTCAAAAAGTTATTAGTTGTCTCTGTGTTCATGGAGATTAAGGTTTTTGCTGTACTTTGGACAGAAAGTAGTGGACTAGTCGCCTGTCGCGTCATGGTGACTAAGTTAAGTCAAGATTAGTCAATAAGTGAAGAGGGATGGTCTTTTTATCATTTCAATCGTTATATTAACGCGATGATCAAATTTGAAAGACCGCTCTTTGTTTTTATTTTAATGGGAAGGACATATGTTCATTTCACTCTTCAAGAATGAAAAGGTTATATAAATAATTGCATGACTATTGGAAAAGTATAATTTAATTAAACCTTTTATTAAAATAAAAAAATATAAAGAATGTCTTTTTAAATATTTAAAATTTTAAACAACTAAACGGTCAATATGTGAAAAAATTATAATTTTTATTAAAGCTTAGTTTATAAACAACTTTTTCTACAAAATTATTATTATTTTATCTAAACAAAGGACGTGGTGAGAGAAGCTCGCCGGTCAAGGACGTGGTGAGGAAAGCCCGCTGATAATTATAGTCAAAAAGATTTTAAAAACGAGTAGATATTTTATTGGTTTATCTAATAAATAAAAAACATAGAGATAACATAGTAACAGACACAGATTTTCAAACTCGAAAACTATTTCATTGTGTTTTATTTGGCTATATTTATAGAGCTACATTTCATGAAGAGAAATCAATATGGAAAGATTTGTATACCGATCTTTATCGAATGACTGTCGACACTCAACACTGTTCCAACAACCACGTTGGTTTACGTCCATGTCTTCGTCCGAACATTTCTGGCATCCGGCTCTGGTCTGTCTTCGTTCTTTTTGCTGTTTGCGTCTAGGGCCTGTCAAAACTTTATGTAGATTTTTAATTAAATATGTTATTTTTCTGTTGAAAAAAAACCACCACGTTGTCCCAACCATCTCATTAATTCCTCCTTCTAAATTTCTCTAATGTCGTCGTTGTCTAATATACATTAGAACACTAATTACTCTAATGTCGTCGTTGTCTAATATACATTAGAACATTAATTATTGTTTAAACAGTGCCGCGTAATGTTTATTAAGGTAGCAATAATGTTGTTTTGGTAGAATTATGGTTTGCTTTTTTATCTTGGTCTAGGTCTTATTTCCATTTTTGTTTCCACTTTGGTCATGTCTTCATCTTAAGTATCAAGTGGGTCTTTATTTTCACTACTTAATCAATCAAGTCCATAGCTTGGTTTTCATTTTTCATGGTCATTGTCTTGGGCTTCCTTCATTATTGGGCTTTCTCCTTGAGCTTTCTGCTCCATCATTTTGTACGTGCACAAACTTATTTTCGATGTCCATATAAAAATAAATCCATCTACCGAGATACATGAGTTCCCTCCATTTTACTCACCCGTTCTCTAGGAATCCTCTTCAAGGATGGTGCAAGCTAATGCTGGTCACTTATGACGCATTCGTTGCAATGGACTTCTCGAAAAACATAAATCTGAACATCAAAAAACAATATTAGAGGTACCTACACAACTTTTTGGAATATGGCGTAAGAATATGAAACGTGGACAATCGGATTACCTTCCGGAATAAATAACTTTTATTTATTGAAACTAAGTAAAAATCCCCAAAAAACGAGGTTCTTTCTAAGGTTGGTATGTTATTTTTTTCGCAAAAAATAATGAATATGTTTGCGTTGGTCCACTCGTTTGGTATGCAAATGGTGGAATTTTGTGAAAAAATTATATAGAGTTGTAGATAACAGGTGTGTCTAGTGTAGCGCTATTTTTCCATATTTATTTATGTTATATTTTTTTTTCAAATAAAGGAAGTTAGTGACGCCCTAAAATGACAAGGTGAAGCGTTGGTCCACCACATCTTGGTCTTAACATAGTTAATGAATGATATATATATTTTTTAGGATGTATGTCTTTGTGTCTTCTTGTGGGGATTCTTTTTTGTTTTCTAAATAGGTGAGCCAGTCAAAACTTAGCCGAAGCAAATAGCCTAACTTTCATGTTATGTTGACGTTAGTCCATTTAAAATTAAATAAAAAATAGAAAAAGATAATAAATTTAAATAAAAATTACATATTCAAAATCTACAAACAGAGTTACAGAAATGTGTGAATTTTCATTAGCAGTGGACAAGCGTGGCATATGCCAAATCATGCATGAAATAGGAAAAGTGGTATAAAACATGTTTTATGTCATAAGACAGTCCAAACCACTTGGTTTGGAAACCTAAACCTAAAACCAAATCAGCCAATTCAACCACCTCGTAGGTTGGAAAAAAGGTGCCCGCTAGAATTCTAAATTTTAATCACGCACGTGCGTAGTTTAAAACATAACGTGCACGCACTAGAAGCGCGACTGCGCTAGTTTGTGCGCAAGCGTTAAAGACGCGTGCGCGCACTTGTTAAGTAGAAACTTTGTTTTGATTTTGTTTTGATGAGGATTACAATGCTATGACTATGATGACAATGATTATGATGATGATGATGATGATTACGATGTTGAGGATGATGATGTTGATGACGACGATGATGAGGAGGAGGAGGATGATGATGAACAACGATGGTGATGATGATGAGGATGAACATGATGATCACGATGACTATGACTATGATGACCATGATTGCGATGATGATGATGATGATGTTGATGACGATGATGATGAGGATGATGATGACTACGATGATAACTATGATGATGAAAATGATGGTGGTGATGATGAGGAGGAGGAGGAGGAGGATGACGATGTTGACGATGATGAGGAACAATGAAGATGATGGTGATGATGATGATAAGGATGATTTCAATGATGATGGGGAGGATGATGACGATGCTGACAATGATGAGGAACAATGATGATGATGGTGATGATGATGATAAGGATGATTTCAATCATGATGATGATGATGATGACTATGATGATGATGAGGATGATGATGACAATGATGATGAACAATGATGGTGATGATGATGATGAGGAGGAGGAGGAGGAAGACGACGACGACGATGATGATGATGATCACAACAATGATGAGGAACGATGATGATGATGATGATAGGTTTAGTTGAAACTTTGCTTTGATTTTATTTTCAAGTATTTGCAATAGAATGATGATGATGAACAATGATGATGAGGAGGAGGAGGATGATGACAATGATGATGATGAGGATGATGACTATGATGATGAAGATGAGGATGATGGTGATGATGATGATGCCGACAATGATGACGATGGTGATGATGATGATGATGAACAATGATGGTGATGATGAGGATGAGGATGATGAACAATGTTGGTGATGTTGATGATGATGAGGAGGAGGATGATGACTATGATGAAGATGATGATGATGATGATGATGAAGAGGATGATGACTATGATGATGATGATGATGAGGATGAGGATGATGATGATGATGATGATGATAATGATGACAATGATGATGAACAATGATGGTGATTATGATGATGATGACGACGACGATGATGAGGATAAGGATGAGGATGATGATGATGACGATGATGATGAGGAACAATGATGGTGATGATGATGATGATGATTATAGGTTTAGTTGAAACTTTTCTTTGATTTTATTTTCAAGCATTTGCAATGGAATGATGATGATGAACAATGATGATGATGATGAGGAGGAGGATGACAATGATGATGAGGAGGATGATGACAATGATGATGATGACTATGATGATGAGGATGATGATGATAATGATGATGATGATGATGCCGACGACGATGATGATGACGGCGATGATGATGATGATGAACAATGATGGTGATGATGATGATGAGGAGGAGGATGATGATGATGATGATGATCATGATGACTATGACTATGATGACGATGATTATGATGATGATGATGATGATTACGATGATGAGGATGATGATGTTGATGATGACAATGATGATGAGGAGGAGGATGATGATGACTATGATGATGAACAATGATGGTGACTGTTGAAAAATAGGCTTTCACATCACATTCAAGCATAAAGTGAATGCTCATACACAACCATCAAAGACAAGTATTTGGGAAGGGATGTCCAATCCAATGATGTATTATCTTTGATTACTATTTATACATTATGAGAGAGGTTGGATTGGTTGTACCTGCTCCAACTACTCATTTGTTAATATATATTTATCCTTTAAACTATATAATTACATGATGACATTTAGGAGGTCAAGTGGCCCCCTCTACATCTCCCCCACAAACAAAACTTTTTTTCATCCCGAAGAGAACAACGAAATATGCATCAACATCCTGGGTCTCTGCTACTCCTGAAGTAGTCCTCACTGTGCATCAACCATGCATATCGGTCCACATAGGTAACTCAGCTACAACAGCCACCATCTTGATAGGAAAACACACGTGTACAAGGTTCTCCTGTGACTAGTTACTCTTCAGCCTACATCTTCAATCTGGAAGTAGTCCATCGAAGTCTCATACTCTCACAACGATAGGAAACCATCTTCTTCTGCAATGAGGTATTTTGGTTTAAAGCCTCACCCTTGCTCATCTGACCGACATCTCCATCGGTTCAGACATGCAGGCCCTTTTGGATCTTTGACTTTCTATGCCATTTCTCTATCTTTTGGCTTTCCAAGGTCACAAACCAGGAACAGTTTCAGCATTTTGATAACGAGGGGTACATTGTCATCATGTCTTGTTGGAGCGCTTTGATGTGTAGGTTAATGATATCTGCTTGAATGCCATCGTCATCATCTTTTTCTATCATGAGAATTTAAATTTCCTACAAGCTTGTATGTTTCCTGCTCATGTGCATGGTCTTGGTCATGATCAACTACTTGTATTTTGACTGACATGAATCGACTTACAATGGTTGGCAAGAGACCAACTTGATTTACATAAAATGGAGGGGATCTCCTGCCTCATAAGAGACTCACGTTTAACCCCCTCTTGACTTCAAAATATTTAAAGAAGAGTCATATTACTATAATGACCTAGTCATAAAATTTAATTGACTCGACTATATATGACAAGTAGTCGATCTCGACTAAAATGAGCATATCGACCAAACATAAAAAAAATATTGATCAAATAACATTTACCCCCAAGTTACAAATGACTTATTATACATCGACCGAATTGAAGACACCATCAACCAAATTGAAGACACTGACTCGCCTAGCATGCTTTTCATTTTACCCAGCCGACATGCTTGTAAAGACTCAACTGACATGTCTCAATTGACATGACTCAACTGACATGTCTCAATTGACATGACTCAACTGACATGCTCCAACCAACATGACTCAATAGACATGCTCCAACTGACATGACTCAACTTACATGCTTGTAAAAACTTAACGCAAGTCGACTCTATAATGTATAGGCAGCCATTCAAATTCTTCAAGCACAACTTAATGAAAATTGAAGGAGTCTTCGTGCTTTTACCGGTGAACTTGTACACAGCAGTCACAAGCTTAACACCTAACCTTTCGCTTGTGTTAGTTTAAGTCTTTAAAATATTGGTCAACAACAATGAACCAATGGCTACATTCAAAGCGATTGGGAAAGAATGTCCACAGTAACGTCGGCCATATATGGATGCAGGAGGGCCTTGGCAGTGGTGATCCTCTTCCCCGGGTCGAAAACAAACATTCTCTCTAGTAAATACATCGCTTAGGGGGGCGCATGAGAAACCACGCTTCTCACAGAGGACGTGGGCATGGTGGGAAACACAGACTTCACGTAATTACGTATACCCTTGACCTCATAGAAGTCGATGGGATCGTTGTCAAAGGGCTTTGGAACCATGCTGAGGATCTCTCGAAGCATGACCACGGTGTCCAGGTTTTCGTTCAGCTTCTAAAAATGCAACCGAGAGACTAGATATCAATTACTGGGTTGTAATAGCACACTTCCACATTGTCTTCGGGGTTGTTCATGAAGATTAGCTCCGGGGGCTTGTACTTCGAGCTCACGATGTACTGAGTCATTTGGGTCATTTGGGGCCGAGAGAGACCAAAGTCACAAATTTTTACTCTGCAGTTGGGTCCGAGGAGAGCATTTTGGGGCTTCAGATATCGGTGGAGGATGTTTGTAGAGTGTAAGTACTGGAGGCCTCTTAGCAGCTGGTTCATAATAAGTTTGCAATCATTACTCTTCTCTTTCTTTTTTCTTTTATCTTTCAAAATCATCATTGCTAATGTTGGAAGCTGATTCCTCTTTGTCACAAAGGAATTTATGCAAATCAATATCCATTTTGTCCAAAACAAGTGCAAGAGAGCCCAAAGCAGCCTACTTTTAAGGGATCCATAATATCAATGACTCCAATGATAAAAGGATGTGTGACATGCTGAAGAATTCGAACCTTTCGCAAAAGTCTCCTGGTATTCAAATCGTTTCGGAATATGTCATAAAATACCTTGATGGCAAGTGGGTAGGGAGGATCCTTGGTAACATCAAGAGTAGAGCACACATATCCATACACCCCCTTGCCTAAAATGGACAAAATAATATAGTCATCATCCACAATGAAGAATGTATCGTCGGATTCCAACTTTATAATGTATTCACTCTTCCCTGGTTACGGAAGGCTGTGCAGCTGGACTAGATCCTCTGGTGCTTTCTCTTCATCCTCTTCAGAGGTTGAAGCATGGTCATGCCGACTTTGTCATCAACCAAGCCAGAAGCTGAACCATTACGATGATCATAGGAGCACTTCTTCTAGTGCAATTTCTGGTCTTCTCCTCAATCTTTCAAGTGACGGAGCATACTCTTTCATGTCTAAACATTGTTTTCTCCTTGCAGGTTTTCTTCACATCCTCACAATCTCCTTCAGTTTCAAGCCACTCCTCTTTTGCTGTTGTTTTCACCCAACCAAAAGAAGCCAGCAACGACGCAAAATGTTGAAAGATAGGATTTCACATCACATTTAAGCATAAAGTGAACGCTCATACACAGCTATCAAAGACAAGTATTTGGGAAGGGACGTCCAATTCAATGATGTATTATCTTTTATTACTATTTATACATTATGAGAGAGGTTGGAGCAGTTGTACCGGCTCCAACTACTCATTTGTTAATATATACTTATCTTTTAAACTGTATAATTACATGATGACATTTAGGAGGTCAAGTGGCCCTCTTTATAGTGATGATGATGATGATTATGACGATGAAAAAGATGATGATGATGATGATGATTATTATTATTATTATTATGATCACGAGTAGTATGACTTGATGATGATGATTATGATGATGATTATGATGATGACGATGATGATGACTATGGTGGTGATGATAACGTGATGATGATGATGAGGATGATGAGGAGGAGGAGGAGGAGGAGGAGGAGGAGGATGAGGATGATGATGAGGATGATGACAATGATGATGATGAGGAGGATGAGGATAATGATGATGATGATGATGAACAATGTTGCTGATGGTGATGATGAGGATGATGATAATGATGATGATGAGGATGTTGACTATGATGATGATGAGGATGAGGATGAGGATGAGGATGAGGATGAGGATGAGGATGATGATGATGATAATGATGATGATGACAATGATGATGAACAATGATGGTGATGAAAATGATGGTGATGACGATGATGATGAGGATGAGGATGACAATGATGATGATAGTTTTAGTTGAAACTTTGCTTTGATTTTATTTTCAAACATTTTCAAAGGAATGATGATGATGATGAACAATGAGGATGATGATGCTGATGATGATGATGGTGAGAATGATGACTATGATGATGATGATGAGGAGGAGGAGGCTGGTGAGGATGAGGATGAGGATGAGGATGACAATGATGACAATGATGATGAACAATGATGGTGATGATGATGATGATGATGATGATGATGTTGAGGAACAATGATGATGATAGGTTTAGTTGAAAATTTGCTTTGATTTTATTTTCAAGAATCTTCAATGGAATGATGATGATGACCATGAATATGATGATGATGATAAGGATGAAATTAGTGGTGCAGACTATATTATAAAAATAATCGAACATGTGTGAATATGAAGTCATTTTTTGAAGAACATTAGTCATTAAATGAGATAAATGTTAGTGAGTAAATGCTCTAAATGTTAGGAAGAAGCGTGCGTGCAAGTAAAATTGTGCGCATGTTCTTATTAATGCGTGCATGTGCTAAAATAAGCATACTCACACCTTTTATTAGTTAAAAAAATAGAGATATGGATTCCCGGGATTGCTACCAATTTTCACGGGTTTTCTATAGCTATTCGCGTGTTTTGTGCTCCTCAACTCTGAAATTTGGGTCACACTCCATCACCACTCTTTGATTTATTGGATAGAAGTTCACTCTTGGAATCTAACAAAAATATTCATTGGTCTTGTAAGTTAGTGGAAAGATTCATACTACAAGTTTTCATTAACAAGAAGAGATCATTTTGAATAGGTATGGTGAATTGTAAATAATTGTTTTAATTCACGAGCTTTCAGATCATTTCATTGAATTTTGTTTTATGATATGCCTACAAAAATATATCTCTCATAGACAACATTTAATTTCACAAGAATAAATCCCAACTTCACATATAAACAAGTCTCATATTCTCCATACAAGATGAAGTATGCAATGTTAACTAATTTACATTTGCACATGAATATATTTTGATTTCACACAATCATGGCATAGATGAAGTTATCTCTTGAGACTCTTCAATTTAAAAAAAAAAACCTTTGAAGTAATCATGGGAGAGAGTCCATATTGAATAGTTCACCAAGTTGTCCATATTATCTATACAATATGAAGTATGCAATGTAGACCAATAATCATTTACACATGAATATATTTTGATTTCCCACAAGGAGAGATAGATGAGGTTCTCTATCGAGACTCTTTAATTTGTATAAAAAGATTGGAAGCATTCATGGGAGAGGGTTCCTATTGAACAGTTCACCAACTTGTCCATGCTCTCCTCTTCATGCTAGATTTATCATAACATTCCTTTGAGCTTGACAGGGATGCCTCTACCTCAATGATTTCTCCTTTTTTTGAGGGATTTACAACCTCCTCATTGTGAAATTAGTCAATTTGTTCTCTTAATAGTTAACATGTAACTTAACGAGTGTAATTTAGTCAATTTATTCCCAAGACATCCAAACACCAACTTGTGTCTTCCCTCACAACTAATGTGGCATATTACGTGTAATGTCATCTCGTCTGAAGGTGTTGGAAATGAAGAATATTTCACTCATCTTCTTTTGATTTCTAATAATTTTTGAACACAAAGGAAGTCATAATCCTATATCTGTAATGCTTGCAAACTTGACTCAAATAGAGTATAGAAATGAAACTTTGGTTCGAACATAAAGAGAAACCTTTAATCAACATTTATGTATCAATGTCAATAATTACCATACTAACATATCTATAATTTAGTTAATTATGTTGGAACGTGTTATGTTTCTTGTATAATGGAACTAATACCTTATTTATTGCTTCTTATGCAGGGGTAGACCTCATATTTTTGATAAAGAAACTTTTGGAGATGGGAAACTTACGTAACAAAGCAAGAAAAACTAGAAGGAATATGCCCATTGAAAAGGAAAATGAGGTAAAAGAAAAGGCCAGATTGACAATGGAGAGAGTGAGACATGGTCCAGACATTTCCAAATATACTTTGACTGATCCTAATAGAGTTGATGACATAACAACCTCTACTTTAGTACCACGGGTGAATCCTTTGCGTCCAATGGACCCAACTCAAGTTCCAACATCAACACGGTCTCCAAACAACAATCCATCAATGAGCAATGTTGAATCTCTTAAATACATAGGTATATTGAGAGACACTAAGTATGAATCATTGGACCTAGGAGCAATGATTAATTTGCAATCTCTCCAAGAAGACCACAACCATGTCGAGCACACTCCCAATATGGACCAACATGTGAATGAAGCACCACAAAAAAGAAGCCCTGAGATCTGTAGCTCATGTCCACCTTCCCTACCTTGACTGTCTACTATGAGAAAAAGGACTCCTAGACATATCCATGTGGATGAAAGTTGTCTGCCAGGCATTAAAGGCAAGTTTTTGAAATGCACTATCGATTGGCAATGTAGCAAATTAATGAAGGAACATTTTGAATCGAAAGGTAATGTAGGTAAATGTCAATTATTACTATGTTTGTTAAAGTCAAATTGTTCAGTTGTTGTTAGGAGAATTCTGGGCATAAATATGGTTAGAAGTTCAAAGGCTAACAATCATATTGTAGAAATCTCCAATCTGCTTTTAATGCGAATGGGAAGATGTTCCATACTAAAGATCTTTGTGTGGCTCGTCGTGTGTTATCAGAATCAGTTGTAATTAATTCCACACGACAATGTTGCCTCCTTTCACACACTTCTCAAATACTGAAATTAAATAGAAAAACTATTTTGAAGTACTCTGTTATAAGAGAAAATCTACAGACTCCAGGTGGAAAAGATTGTTGGGATTTTGTTGGCAGGTTTCCTCGTCAAGATATGAGGCTAATTGATGTTGTTAAGGACTTAGTACACAATTTCTGGCATGATCATACCAGACCTTAATCTAATAATAAAGATGTGTTGAAGATGAGAAAAGGTTCTATTGAACGTGAACCCCACCTCAAACACTTCCTTGACACAACATGGACTAAACTCTATGAGAAATTCAAGAATGAGCACACACAATTTAACCTGGGCCAAAGGTTCTTTGAGAAATGTAAACCATGGTACGTTCGTATATGCATTGATCGAAACACATGCTGCTGTAGATACCATGTAGAATATGAATACGTTTATGACACATATAAACATATATTTTGTGATTTTCATACTAACCTTGAGCATGGATGCAATGAATTCGTAATACCACCAAATGCATCAAGAAATTTTATCGTTATCATCATATGTCCAAGGCATGAAGGAAAAAAATACTATGGTAAATCATGTCTATATGGGAATTGTTCCAGGTGCAGTGGGTTTTCTCTTTTGATCCGTTGCATTCATGGAAGCGATGAGCATCAATTTAGAAATATAAGCATGGAGATGCAGAGCTTCAAGTATGTAATCTATCAATCAGATAGTGCCAAGGAAATTAAAAAGATTGCATTGGTGAAGTCATAGGTGCAAATAATTATTGCATCTTTTTCCTCTTACATGTTTAGTTTCTACATATATATTCCTTAAAGGTCACATTCTAATATGACCCTTGTTTTCATGGCAACATGTACGGGTATGTGATTTTTTTATGGAGTTCTACAAGAAAGCCGAGCAGTATGTTCAACATGTGCATGTAGTGCGATGGCAAGGTGAGCAGTACAAAAAATGTAGGGACAACTTTCCCATTGGGACCATATTGTCAATTGTGGATTTTGCAGAAAACTACACCCTTCATCCACAAAATGAAATTCAGATTCAATACTACCATTCCGACCAAGTCAACATCAAGGTACATATTACATATAGGCATGGCCACTACAACAAAAACTGGATTTAGCGTCTCTTTTTGCATCCTTTTTTGCGTCTAGACCATCTTTCAGTGTATTTTTCTTCATTTTTTGGACAAAATGGTGCAATTTCACGGGTTGGTGCTATTTTAGGCATTTTTTGCATCCTTTTTCTAAACCTGGCGCAAATTGTGGTATAATTTGCACTGGGTTTTGCACCTGGTTATGCGCCAGGTTTTGCATCAGGTTTTACGATAGGTTTTGAGCCTAGTTTTGCACCTAATTTTGTGCCTAGTTTGTACATCTACTCTTTTTGCGCCCTCTTTTACGCCCATGTTTGCCTAAAATTTTATGCCCTTGTTTTCATCCACTTTTGCATCCTTTTTTACATCCACTTTTGCATCCACTTCTACTAATTTTTTTTCATCCCTTCATGTGCCAAGTTTTGCATCAAATTTTACATCCTGTTTTGAGTCTAGTTTTGCATCTCGTTTTGTTTCAGCCATTTTTGCACCCACTTTTGCATCCATTTTTTCATCCACTTTTGCACCCATATTTTCATCCCTTTTTGCATCCCATTTTGCATTCATGTTTATGTATTTTTTTGGATCTACTATTGCATCCACTTTTGTCGCGTCCCAATTCACACCCATTTTTGCGCTTACTTTTACACCCACTACTGCTTCAACTTGTGCATCCACGTTTGCATCTTTTTTTGCATCCAATTTTACATCAGTTATTGCATCCCTTTATGCATCCATTTTTGCATCCACTTTTGCATCGGGTTTTACGTTCGGTGTTACGACTACTTTTGCATCTACTTTTGTTGCATCCACTTTCGCATCCAATTTTGTATCCAATTTTACATCCATGGTTGTATCCACTTTTGCGCCAATTTTTTCATCATGTTTTGCTTCCATGATTGCATCATTTTTTGCATCCACTTTTGCATCCAATTTTACATCCATGGTTGTATCCACTTTTGCGCCAATTTTTTCATCATGTTTTGCTTCCATGATTGCATCATTTTTTGCAACCACTTTTGCATCCATTTTTGGTGCACCCCATTATGCACCCACTTTTGTACCTACTTTTGTTGCATCCATGTTTGCATCCTTTTTTGCATCCATGTTTTTATCCACTTTTGCATCTAGTTTTACACCCAGATGTTGAAGATGAAAATGAGGACAATGATTATGATATTAAGGATGGTTATGTTGTTGATAATGAGGAGAAGGATGAACAATGACAATGATGATGATGATGACGACGATTATGATGATGATGATGATGATGATGAGGATAATGGCAATGATGACATTGCCGATGGTTATGGTGGCAATGAAATGAATGGTGATGATGACAATGACAATGATGATGAATACAATGAGAATGATGATGTTGGTCATCTTAAAAAATAAGTTGTTATTTGTCATGCATAAATCGTGTGTGTCCTCCATGACCCTTTTCCACTAATCACATATTTTGGGTAGATGTTATTTCTTATTGCAAAGGTAATGATGAATAACTGATCAAAATGTCAATAATCACGATGATGATGATGTCAAGGACAATGGTGATGATGATGACATGGATGATTATTATGCCGATGATGATGAGTATTATTATAATCATGATGACAATGACAAAGATGACAATGATGATCATGATCATCATCATTTCCATCATCGCCATCATCAAAAACATCATCATTGTCATTGTCATCTAGTTCATCATCGTCATCATTTAAAGAATATGGGATATGTTTACCATTTAAAGCATGCATAACAAGTGGGATTATTCTAAAACACCCCACCAAAGTACAAAATTCAAACCACGAGGGAAAAATAATATTGAAATAGAATTAATAGACAGTTTCTTGCAGGAATTGCATAGTGTTAAATATTCAAATGCATATTTGCATTGAATGACTCTATCTTTTGAAGAATTGCCACACTTCCCTGGAATCTTGCCTATGGGGCAATATTTTTTGTGTTAAATGGTTTCAAAATGGATAAATGTTTTAATCTTTGTCTGGTCATTTGAAAAGAAAAGAAAAAAAGTTTTCATTTCAAAGGAAATGCTTTTAAATATGAGCCTAATATTATGTTGCATTACCCGAGAACATCATGTGGCACTTTGAGCCATTTTTTTTCATATAAATCAAAACTAGGGATTTGACAAATTCAAACTGCACCATCCATATTTCCATTTGCAAATGATGATGAAATTTTTTAAATAGACATGTCATTAATACAACAAGAATTGTTCCAACAACATCTTATTTGAGTTGACGTTGTTTTTGTTGATTTTCATGGCTCATTGTTCTAATCAGTTTGCAATATGATGATGAGTTTTAAAGATCCCTCTTTGTAAATAGAAATTTCACAAACCTACTACAATTTGTACAATGAAAATGACATTAGAGTAGTAAATTTATTCAGAAATATATTTTGCAACAAAGCATGGTGGATGATAAATGTACACGAAATGTATTGTTAATAAAAAAAAATATTGTGATCTTATCAATACTATATAGAAAATAAAAGGTGGAAGGAAGTGCATTTTCATTGTAATGGATTTGTGAACTCTTCCACATCAATACAAACATTTGTAGCATGCAATTGAATACAATCACCCAAAGATTACATCCAACATTTTCCTCTTCAAATACATTTTACTTGATGTGCTTTGATAGAGACAATTCACACATTCATTTTTTGACATTTCTTAAAAAACAACAAAGCATCACTATTCTTTGCAAATTTCCTAAAAGCATACAAATATGCAGTCAAATAGAAGAAGTTTTTGGTGAAACTAGCATTTTTCTTCCTGCAAAACAAAAAAATACTAGTGGTGTAAATGACATCGAGGATTTTGCAAACAAGGAAATTGTGTTGAATCAAAATAGAAACAATTCCTATCAAAATAACCTGGCGCAAAATGTTGCTAGTGTTGTAGAAGAACAACATACTAATCGAACCAATTCTCAATAGCAATTTCACATGAAACAATAAACAAATGCAAAACAATCCATGGAACTAGAATTAAAAGTTTGTGTGATCTAAAACAAAGGAATAAGAACACATAAACGCGTTCCCCCAATTAGGATTCAAAAGAGATATACAAAAACATCAATTGTAATTAAAGCATATTTCATCCTGAATAAGGATATACCAACACATGGTTGTGTCATTTGTGAACAATTGCATTTCACAAAAGATATGGACAAGGTTGACACTACTACCATGCTAAACTATACATCTGTAGTAATGGATAATGGCTTGAAGGAAATTGAAATTAACCAAGAAATCTGCAAAAAATGCAAAAGGACTTTGTGGAGTGGAAATATATCTGCATTTGCAATTCCTTCACAAATTCACCAAAATCAAAAACTATATTTTGTTGCAATTTCAAAACCATTGCAAGAAATATTGTTGTCACCAAAAACTAGCCTTTGCTCAAATAATACAACTAGGATATAAAAGAGCACAAATTATACTTACAGCAATAGTTATAGATGTACCTGCAAACTTAGACAAGATAAAAAAAAGCATTGCGTAGAAACTTTACGGATTCAAAGATAGTTGCATTCATGCTTAAAAGAAAATTGGAATACAAAATTCTTATCTTTCTAGAAATGTTCTCCCTTTTATTGTTATGACTACTTTCAATCACCTATGCAATACTCTTCTCTATAGATCCCAGGGATTTTCTATTGAAGATAAGTGGGAGAAAATTGTCAATGAAAACATTGATCCAAATTACAAATATCCAATACATGTAGACACAACCAATTCCAACGATAATTAAATAGATATGGAGCTCCCAAGTGAAACAATAATGCATGGTTATGCGTAATACCATCAAATAGAGGATCTAGACAATGAAATTATACAAATTGCACATTTGGGAGGATTGCAACAACCAAGCATTTTCCAAGAAAAGTTTATTGAAGAACTCAACTTCCCTACATTCATCCTTGAAAATAGTTGGATTGAAGACATCACAAATTCATTTACTTACCATCAAATATCAAAATGAAAATTGCAACATGTGTCATAAGACTTTGCAAGACACAATACAAACGCATTCTTTAAATCAATGCATAGATTTAATACGATTTTAATACTAAAATGAGAGATGAAAGGAAAACCTATTCTTGCAAAGGATGTCAAATATAAAACAAACCCCCATAAAATATTAAAATATTCACTGTTGAATATCAATGGCTAAAAGGCATGCACAAATCTCCTTATTACTTTGAAGACATACAAAAATATTTCTTTGCAATGATTTGGTAGATTGGTCCCCACACATTCTTTGTGACTTTTACTAGTCTTGAACTTATTTCGGTTGATCTTTGCAATGCATTGCAAAAGGAAAAGAAAAATGTTTTCTCAAACTTGAAAAATAAAACATCGATCAAACCATTGAATCATTGATAAGGGAAAACCTTGGATTTTAGTCATTACTGAAAGCATACAATGTCAGGATTACGGTCTTCAATTTTGGCCAATAATGAATTGTTCAAAGATATAGAAGAATATTTCTTCATTACTTAATTTCAAAGATGAGGCAATGAATATGACCATGCCTTGTTTTATATAAAAAATGCTCATGTGTATCAATAATATTTTGATCAAGATGTACCAAGATTTATTGATAGAATCTATCCTCTAATTCTTTCCTTCTTGCATATGAACTATCAAAGCTTTAGACACATGCCCATACAAACAGTTACATATAAATTGCATCCTTTGCAAAATGTTGACAATAACACCATCACCAAATAAAATGAATTGTTTTCATTTATAGAATGTAGGACATATCCGGAAACCCTATCTTTTGATATGTTTTCTTTTCTACTCATCATAACAAGAGATGAGTACATTGTTCTCCTTCGCTCACTGTTCATGCAACCTACTTTTCTTCTAAATATAGATCCAACTGATGTATGGATCAATGCTTTCTCCAAATAAATATCGACGCTATGGCCTGCAAACAAATTTACAGAATGCATCCTTTATTCCTATGTCGTGGAAACATATTGTAGATCCTACATTATGAAAATGGATTGCACAATGACATCTTCATTGAAAAAAATAAAAGAGAAATGCTTTCTTGACAATAACGAGAACATTAAAACCATCTACAAGGTTGACAATGTGCTTTTGAACATGTTGTAAATTTCTATTTGACAATATATATTTATTGTCCTTTCCTTTCCATTGTACACAAGTTCTAGAAAAACACTATTCATTAATATAGAGCCAACTATTATGATAACCTATCTTTTAAAGAAATAAAGCTTTTGCAACAGAACATGATGGTTCAGGAAATGTCTTTTTTTATTTACTAGGGGAATTAGCAACTAGGGATCCAAACCCACTAGCACTATACCCCTAGGTGCATCCATGGGGCTCGAACCATGTCGCATAGGTAAGTTTGGGGGGATTTGAACACAAGATCTTCCATTTACAACATTTCAACTTTACCACTTGCTTTGGCACCCCATGGACTATTCAGAAAACATATTATGTACATCGCTTATATTGATAAATACATTGCAAGACACATTGAACTTGAAAATATAACTTTGATTGATTAATCATCTTATTACACGTGCTCAAACTCTTGCCTTAGAAAAAAAAGCGAAGTACCTTCATAGACCATGTTAGGTATAATGAGTAAAAGGAACCAAAAAAATTCTATAGGGAGAAAATGATTTTGTATATGCCCTTCAAAGAAAGTGAGGATGTGCTAAATAAATATTTAAAGACATGGGAATAAGCATATTTGTCATATAAACTGTTCATAAAGCAAATTGAGCAAAATTCCATAGCTAAAGAAAACACTTGGGGTGACATTGACATAGTATCCATTCAAATTGGCTCTAGAAATGAACATCATATCAAGAAAAAAATGAGTCATCCATGCGTCATATTTATGACATAAAAAATGACCTTATGCACAAAGTGTTTCGCAAGAAACATAGAATTAGATCTAATGACACATTTGGAATTTTGAAATCTCTGCACATCATTAGCAAAAAGGATTATTTTTATATTAAAAAAAAAACTTAACAAAGAACAACAATTAATTATAAAATAGATCATGTTGAGAAATTAAGTTGATCTAACAACCTTTGTTTAGTTTTTTCTTGATTAGAGGCACATGAACATGAATTTTTTTTATCAACAAATCAATTTACCATTTTCTTATGTGTTTTCACAACAAGGACATTTGTAATAATCCTTTGGAAAAAAATATCATAGTTTCATTTACTCGAAGAGTTGCACAAAATGCATATGTTGTTACTATACATTCAACACTTCTTCTACCGTTGACATTGTCAAACATGCTTATGCTAATATCTAATTCATTAGATATATTGTCCAAGGATTTTGAACACCTTCATCTTTCGTTAATAGAAAAAGTGTCTTTAATACGTGCCATTGACAAAATATTGTTTGAAATTATGCACGCTCCTAGCTCCCCAGTTTGAAACCTTGATGTGATTTTCTATGGAGACTTATGCCAAACACAACATGTTAAATATTCCTAGATATTTGAAAAAGTAAGTGTCCATTCGCACCCGGGCTGATGCACAATCATGGACTCCTTTAAGGACACTTTAGATGCCACATAATACTGAAATAAACGGAAAACTCTGATTTTAGGTGACAATTAGGGGTACTTCCCTAACTTATTTCAAGATGAAGTAAAAAGAGAAAAGATAGGTAATTGAATCAGCTTTCATAATATATAGGGTTTATGCAGAGAAAGTGTGTGAAAATGATTATAAAATTAGTTTCCGTGAAAGTGGGTTTTCAAATTTTCAGCACATCTTAACATATATGTTTGTGCGGGTGCAGCAATATATGAGGTAAATGATGTCCATTTGAGATAAAATATTGCAGACATATAAAGGACATATGGGCCTAGTGCAACACTATTTATTCTGACATTTTCATGAATTATTTTTTTTATTATTAATTATTGAAGTCAGAAAAGCTTGAAATTAAAACCTTATGTGTGGGTGCAACACTTTAGGGGCAAAAATTAA
>LPNX011147369.1:0-34147 GCA_001517045.1 Pseudotsuga menziesii
TCTCTTGTGATGTGCTTATGTGATTGCTGTGCTTGTTATTCTCTCAGTGAAAAGATCTTATCATAATGCTAGCTTAAATGATGAAAAACTAACACTATAGAGCAAATACCTGTCCCAGCCATTAACGTTGTTACAAGGAGTGGAGCTACGACGCAAGTGCAGAATAAGGAGAGATAGCCTGACAAGACTTGGGTTCGTAAGAACCCATAGAAAATCGTAGCATTCGATGTTGAAAGAGAAAAAGAAACATTTATGGAAGCCAAAAAAGGCTTTGCTGATCCGAGCACATTAGTAGCACCTGCGCAACAGCATCAACAATAGTTACAGTCTCAAAAAGCTTCGACAGATAAAGTAAGTACACTGTCATCATTTTTACAGAGTTGTATGAAGCTCTTAAGGAATCAAAATGCTTTAAATGAGTTACAGAAAGTTATTGCTTCTTGCGAATGCCGACGAAGCTCTAGTAAAGAAAAAACTGTTAATAGAGTTAGAAGGACTGGAAGAGAAATGAGATTGCATGCTTAGATAGGAGAGTATGACATGACTGATATCATTTTAGACCTGGGATTAGAAGTAAATGTCTTAACTAAGAAGACATGGGAACAAATGGGAAAACCTACCCTTGAATGGTCCCCTATACAGTTGAGATTAGCCAATCAGCAGAAGATTGTGCCCGTAGGAAGATTCCCTAGTGTCCCAGTAGACATTGATGGAGTTAGTACCTTATCAGATTTTGAAGTCATTGAAATAATTGATGATAGCAACCCCTATCCAGCGTTGCTAGGAATTGAATGGGAAATAGAGAATTCTGTAGTAATCAACCTTAAGAACAGGCAGATGAATTTTGAAGGAAAAGGCTTGAGAGTCATAGTACCCTTGGACCTTTCTCAAGGAGAAAGGTACACAGAGCCAGTCAGAGATGAAGATCACAATGTTTTGGATCATATCTACAACATCACATCTAAAGAAGAAGACTATGTTAACCCTACTATTGAAGGTATAATGGATTGGAAGTGTGACAGTTCTTGCATGAATGATTCAGACGAAGGCTTAGAGAATTGGTAGAATAGACTTTATGAACTACATGGACATCGATGTGCAAGAATTACCAAGTCTCTCAAATGGATTGGCTCAAAGACAAGAGTCTTACCTATTTTTGATGGCTTGACAGACCCCAAAGATTTTATTCTGCAAATCTCAGACCAAGTACCAGATTCACAGAAAATGGAGACTCTAGGTTCTGTATTTAGAGCCACAGCTGCCAGATGGTGGAATGGTCACAAAAGGTATATCCCTAGTTGGGGAGCTTGTTAAAAGTTCCTTTGCCTAAGATTCATGGATCAACCTCAGAAGGTGCAAAGCAGATTTAATGGTAAGACTAGCCCTCAGGAACATTTGGAGCAGTGCTACGAAGCATGGAAGCATGTACCTCATGAAGAATGGGTACATAGGTTTATACACACTCTGTAACTTGTAGCAAAGAACTGGTATGCGGAGGTGGAGCTTCGCCATGGCACTGTAAGTTGGGATAGTCTTGTTGATATTTTTGTGCTCACATTTGCTATTAATGAGGTTTTCCCTGCTTTGGACGCAGCTATTAGGTTGATCCATACTAAGGTGTTTGATGATAAAGAAATAGCAGAGTACCAACCTGATTGGAAGGAACAAGAAGCCAATGCAGTAGAATGCTATAAACTCGCAATTGATGAGGATGATGACCCACGCAGCATTAACATTCTCGAGTCAGAAGGACACTGCGAAGTACATGCACCAGCAGTCGAAGCACCTGAAGTGACTCAGCCCTTGAAAACAAGGAAAGTAAACATTGGATTAGAAGAAATGCCTAAGTATGCTACCATTGGAGATTATTGGAATGAAGAAATGGTGAGTAAAGTGACCCAACTTATCCATGAGTGCCAGGACTTATTTTCGACGAAGTTCTCAGAAATGAAAGCTATCCTTGGTGATATAGGAATGATAAAAATCCATTTGAAACCTGATGCAAATCCTGTGAAACAACTCCCTTATAGGTTGAACCCCAAGTACAAAGAAAAATTCAGGATGAAGTTAGATAAGATGCTCGCTGCAGGAATCATTGAGGTTGTGGAAGATATTATGTCGCATGTCGAAGCTTGAAGCTCTATTGAAACCGGTGCCAGGAAATGTCAAAGGTCCTTATTGTGGTGTATCCAAAGTTACTGGTTGTGTCGAAGAAGGAAAAATATGTCGAAGCTTAAAATGCGACCGTTGGGAAAAATCAAATTTGGCGGCGCCGATACGTTAACTATATTAACTTCCTGTAATGATGAGATTTTGGGAAATCTACCACCGTTTGGACAAGATCTCTGTCAGATTTGGTGTCTTCAATGCACAGTTATGGCAGATTTGGTCGTTGGATTCTATAAGAAGACACCCAGCCCTGCGAATTTCACACTACACATTTTCTTGAGTTTTACAATTACGTCCATATCAGCTGATCGCGAAGTTTAGGAATTATTAAGAGAATTTGAACTGAGGGGTCTGCAGAACCTTATGAGCAACCCAGCTGCATTTGTACCCCACAAAGAGACTCCTCCAGCACTGACTCAGCCAATGCAGACACGATCTACCAGGAATAAGTTTAAGCCCGAAGTTAATTCTAAGCGAAACGAAGACAGACACAAGCAATCAAGGAAAACACCGGAGGATCCCGAGATGAATCCATCTGGTTTAGCAGAGATCCCACCTGAAGGGGATGAGAACATTGCATCGTAGCGTCCACCATATCTTCCGCCTATTCGACCAGGAGTTCAGCCACCTCAGCGGAATGCCAAGTTCACTTTACGCACCCCTTCGCTGCCACAGGGTGTGCAGTTGGTCGGGACAATGGCAGGGAAAATAGACCGGCTGAAGTACGTAGACCACGATAAAAATGATCGTGGGAAATTCCCACAGTTCACACCTGGGACATACTTGCACTCTTTCCACTATCTGGATACTGGAGCGACATTGCTAGAAGTGAAATAGTGGGCTGCGGGCTTGGAGAAAGCTGGTTTGTTGAAGATGCTCAATGTTCCCCACTTCGGTCGCAGCACACAGGTGACCGTAGTGGTCAAGCAATTATTGGCATTGGTGCATGATGGGAACCTATGGATTAGAAACCAGAAAATAGCGATCAATGAAGAACTAATTCAGTGGATTACAGGCTTGTCGAAGGAAGGGCCTGACCCTAGCATTGAGTTTATGGGAAAACATGAAGACGCAAAGCTAGCATAGAGCATGAAGGAACGCTTCGGGATGATGAAAGGAAAGTGAGGGTATCAAACCTCGACCATTCAGCATCAAAAAATTTGATTCGCTGCAGAACTCTTAGCATTCAAGCTAATGCGGAAGTGCATACTAAATGAAGTATCTTTCCTGATCGTCAGTATTGCTACGAACTGTGCCAAAGGCTACAGTTACAAATGGGCAGAGTACATTGCCAAGGAATTCCTTGAAGATGTCCGCGATGTGCAGGAGAAAGGTAGACCCTTTCACTATTCATGGGTGATAGTGGTTATTGCACTGGTAGGATGGAAAGAACCTACCGAGGCGCAGTCTGTTGATGTGCCTCCGAACATGCCTGGCGCAGCAAGGTACACATCTCTTTGGGTGTCATAGGACAAAGCATCCCAGCAGATGATGAACTATGTGTTCGCCCTCTATGCCATGAACATATCCTATGAGATCCTACAAACACCGTGGCTCAGTAATGAGCTATTTTCTTAGTATGCAGCAGTGGCCAATTTCAAGGCCGACATGCATAATGTTTTCATCCAGGCCCACGCAGATAATAAACATGCATGCTGGAAGTTGCCATATGTGGTGACCCAAGAAGACATCCTCGCATTAGTTTAGCAGTGGCCGGCTGAATGGCTGAAGGATGCAAGGACAAAACCCAAAATTCCAATCCCTCCAGTCACCTATGTGGGCACTGGCCCTAGTCAGACTCAGCAGAATGGCACACCCGAAGAAAGCGAAGAACAAAGTGAGTCGCAACAGAGTGAAGGTGACCAGAGTGGAGATGGCAGAGGAGATGAAGAAGAGGATGAATCGGTCAAGACAATCTCAGACCTCAATCACCCAAATAAGAGCAAGTCTCCAGAGGCAGAGGAAGTTGCTAAGCCTCAGCCTAGGAAGAAAGCTAAGGCATCGAAGGGTACAAATATCGTGGAAGAGCCTGCTTTGACGATTGAGGAGCTTGATCAGGCATTGACAAAATATACATAGGAATTAACCAGTAAATGGAAAGAGTTTGCAGCTACACACCTTGATGCACTCACTGGCGTAGCGCAGCGAGTTGCAGAACTTAAGATGCTAGTAGAAAAATAAGCGACTGGCGCTACAGCAAGCAGTGTCCCAATAAGCGCACAACCAGACAAAAGACAGTGGCCAACCAGAGATAACAGAGGACAAGTGTAAATTGTATCCCTCATAATAACTGACACAGCATCTCGCTCGGAGATGAGCATGAGAGTCAGGATAGATTACACCAAGTTGTCTATGATAGAGCTGCACCTTTGTCAACTAGAAATCATGAGGGAGATCTAAGAACGTGATAGCTTCTCACACAGGCAGTTGGAAAATACCATGAAGCAGAGAGAGCGCCTTGCAGCGCAGTTGGAGGAAGCAGAGCAGAGGAAGAGGGACGCAGAACATAAGCAGGTCACATTGGTGAGAGTATTGGATGAGGCATGTTGAAGTCTTCCTGACTTCGACATGCAGGCTGAGGAAGAGCCGGAGCAAAGAATTGCCAAGCTGAAAGACTACGCACAGCAGTCTTGCAGTGAAATAGAGAAGCTCAAAGCAGAACATGAGGCTTAGATTGCGGAGCTTCAACTTCGCATCATCCCAGAGAGCCCACCAGAGATCAAGGAGCAGCACCACAGAGATATTAAGGCCTCAATGACGAATATCTTAGATCTTGCGAGCAGCGCAGCAAAACTGCTAGAGGAAACCGTCGATGCCTGGGCCAACCTACAGGACAATACAAAAGTAGAAAAGCTGCAAGAAACCATCAAGCAGCGACAGATAGAGCTGGATGTAGTGAAGGCGAAAATTAAGACTCTGCCTCCTATGCAGAAGATGCTCAAGGTAAAGCAAAGCAAGGAACTCTAGCAGGAAATTGAGTTGTCCAGAACGAAAGCAACACTGCTGGAAAATTCTATGTAGCCCCTTATCAACGAGGCCTTGGAGTTGAGTACTGTTGCAGACAGCCAGCTCAAAGTTCTGAAGGAGTATAATGCATTTGCATGGGAAAAGGCCAATGAAGCATCAACAGTAGCATTGCAGGAGTTGGTGGAGAAGGAACAAGCAACCAACGATATCATGCGCGGCCTCAACAAGCAGTTTATTATCTTCGCCAACAAGATTCTCCCACCAGACAAGCAGCAGAGTGTCCCGGGACGGGACATTGGTGAGTCTTAGGGGCCTGTTGGGGCACGTGCCTTAACGATCATTAATTTTGGTAACTCCGTGGTTTTTGTGGAAGCTTGTAATCGGAGTTGTGACTCAAAATAGTCTTAGGGGTGTTGGGGGTGAGTCAAAGTCCCTCTTTTTGTAAATGTCCTATGACTTGCTGGTGCCCATGGTTTAAGTCCATGGATTGTAATAGTGCACTTGTATAAATAAGGAACTCATGTAAAGGAGTCAAGTAAGGTTATAGTAGGTTCTATTATGATGATAAATTGAGGCGAAGGCCTATTTTGGTTTAAGGTTAAGTCCCAGCTGTGTGCATGGACGACCTCTGCAGCTGAGTGCGTAAAGGGTTTTTGTAAGAAAGTTTCTGCAGCTGAGTGCGCAGATCTGCAGCTAAGTGCACAGTTTTGGGTGATTAAGAGGATCTACAGCTGAGTGCATAGATCATAATTGTGATTTTGTAAAGAGTTGAATATGAACATAGTTCTGTGGATGTAGCCCCTACACTGGGGGTGAACCACCTTATATCTTGTGTTGTGGTGGTTCTTTTGTGTTTTTTTCTGTTATGTTTTTATGCTTTTGATAAGTAGGTGAATGCTAAAGTAAGATAACTGTTAAATATTAAATTCGCTGTGAATTCCCAGTTAAGGGTTAAGCAAGAAACATATTTTATCTAACTGCGAAGCTATTTAAGTGAATGTCGAAGCTCTATTTTGTATAAATATTTGTTGTTAAGGCTAAAGGTACATTAATATCCCTCTTTTGCTAGCAGAAACCTGATTCTATGGCACCCCATAGCTGTTTCGGGTGAGACTGAAACCTGTTCGCAGGTTGATGCCAAAAGGGCCAACACTATGGGTCTTTTTGTTGGTGCGAAGATAATAGTATAAAACCCGGGTCTGCCCTAATCCCAACATGGACAGCGCGCAAGATGATGGGAAAGTTGAATGAAACATTGAACCATGACCTGGAAATTCTAGGGTTTGATCTAGGGAAAACATGGAAAACCACCAGCAAATCTCGCGCGATTAATGGATGACGAGCTGAACGCCAAGCTGGATCGTGAGCTGCACATGTCAGGCGAAAGGTAGACTGAATGTGTTTTGGTGTTAATTTTCCCAAACAAACTATGAAATCTGCAAATGAATATACATATCAGATAATACATTAAATATTCTTTAAATAATATAATTTTGAGTTAATAAAATCATAAAAATGATATTAATAACCAAAGTTGTAATAACATCAAATTTGTTCTTACCTTGTGCTGAAATAACGATCTGCATGACATAAAATATACTAAAGATAATAAAATATGTGTTTAAATGTGTTATTTAATTGCCAAAAAGGATAATAAAATGAGGCTCAATAGAGGTGAAGGATGTCCTATATTCTAGGTAAGGGTTTATGCTTGTCGAGGTGGTCAGTACCATGCAGGGGGCATGCAACCATAACCTATATTTGTACACAAAAAGGATACTTGATCATAAATGTGCATTTGGAATATAGATAATACATAGAAATACAAATAATGCATGACTTGTGTGATGGCACATAAATCAAGGTAGGACATGTGAAAAAGTGTGTTGGTTAAGTTCCTTCCCACATGTTATGGACATGGGGTTTGTGATGATGGATCACAAAGGAATTGTGATGAGCTACAAGCTGATTGAAGTACTGAGATAGGTGTGAGGGGGAAGGGTCAATTTGAGTGAGTTTGATCTCCATGCCAAGGTCGACGTAGCTGATGATGCCCCCTAGTCTAGAGATGAAAATGGGATGTAGATTATCTCATGAAGAGATATCGATTGCATTGCGATAAACTATTGGAAGGGAGGTGTATGGGGTGGTGGATAGCCATGGTGGAAATTTATCTTAGTGATACGATGATGTGGGATTCCTTCACCTAGGTGGATTCCCCCAGTATCGCTGACAAGGATGACAAGGATGAGTAGGAAGGTGTGGATTCCTTCCGCCATGTAGTAGGCATGGGATTTCCTCATCGATTCAAAATGGTTGAATAGATAGATTGAAGGGACTCATTTTCATAGACACAGTCATAGTGGTATAGGATAATGAGGAAGGAACATTAGAGTATGTGATGAAATAAATGGTGTTTATCTTGCATAAAGAAGTCACTAGAGGATGAATTTATTTGATGATGGTGGCTTGGGGTTCTAAGGAGAGTCTACACAAGTTAGCTAACATAGATCAATACTCGGGCAGATCTAGTTAATGGTGAGAGTAGTGACCATAAATACCACAGATTCCAAAAGGCTGGTTTGTGTGAAGGGACTTGTTTTTGGGTATGAAGTTTTATGGAAACCAAATGAATATGACCTTCTCATTGGGATCATCATCTAGTGTCTACAAATGAGTGTTTAATATGGGAAACATAGGGCAGTTCTAAGTATCATGACTCATAACCTGACACAAATAATAAGGAGGTGGAAATCGAGTTAATGCAGTAATAGGTGGGTTCATGACTTTCTTCTCATTTGTTGGTGAGGTGGAACTTGTCGTGTTTTCCCTAGCCTTCTCCTTAGGAGGAGGTAGGGGGTTTCTAGTAGCATCCTTCAACATGATTGGAGGATATAGGGGGATCGATGATGTGGGAATATGAATATCGGGAGGTGGTTGATTAGCCACATCAATGGGTTGTACTGGTGTCAAAGTGACCTATGGGGTTGGGGGAGGGTTTGGAGGTGTGAGGTACCAAATGGGGATGCCTAAAGTTAAATCCAACAAGATGAGGGTTACCATCATGGGTGTGCTCATGATGCCTGATGGTAGAAAGAGAAAGAGTGTCTATTGAATGTGTTATACACCTGAATGGCACCTCTCCGTCCGAGTGCCGACATCCCTCATGTTGGCACACAAAAGGACACTTATGGATAAAGGTTTTCCCAAAACACTATAGCTTGGTTTATTATGAAATACATTCTTTCACCATCCACCTAGTTACTTTGTCATTTGGCTATGTTGAGATGTATTTGCGACTATCCTTCTATACAACTCGTGCATCACTCGCGAGTCTCGGTTGTTACAAGTCATGAATCCTTGTATTCAAGGGTTTCCCTTATGCTTAGTCACAAATCATTCACAGGTTTCTCTACTACATACCCGTGAATGTGTATCTTAACATGAAAACATAAAAACACGCGCTAATGGGAGATTAGTTAATCCATTTAACTTAATTTTCTTAACTGCTACAACTTCCCCAACCTTCAAGAACTGCCTTATGTCACCCATATAAATACAGGCCTTGGGGAGGGTGTTGGATACTGACATTTGGAGAGCAAAGTTATGCTGGTGGATTGTTTACAGAATCCTTTTGGAGCAGTGAAACTCAGAATCCTTTGGTTGCAGAGGATTTTTTGTCTCAGACGTTGGGTTGTAACCTTAACTCTTTCCATTATTGATAATAAAGAGATTAGTTCTTCCATATGTGTTTCATGTCTTGTGGTTTGATAAATGTTTATATTTCAGTATGATATGTGTTTTATCTAACCTGCTTATATGTACATGAATCATCTTGTATATGGAAGAGTGTTTCTTGACAGGTGAAAGAGGAGCAATTCTGAAGACTTTGGAAGTGGAACAGAGAGGAAGAGGATAGCAAGGATCGACCTTCGTTTAACAAGTAAATCCTTCTAACCCTCATATTTCCTATTATGTACTTTAGAAGTCAATTGTCTGCAAGTAATAGAGTATGTTGGTAACCCCATACCTATGGTTATTAGGTGCATAATCCTATACAACAGAACTTGCAACTCCGCTGGGAATAGCCTAGATTGTTGTAGGTCATTTCTGTCGTCCTGACCAGTTTTGCTTGTGAGTCTATTTGTGATTTTTATCCTGGTTCTTATTTGCTTCAGCATTTGAAAGTCTTAGGGTTTTTTCTTGATTTTTTGAGAAAAAATTTATACCCATTCGCGGGTTGTCTTTCTATATAGTCACGAATACTCGTTTGCATTTGCGGGTTGTAATACTAGACAGTCGTGCATCATTCATGACTTGCTCTTATACACAGTCGCAAATTCTTCTGGAAATTGGGATTTTTAAGTAAGAGTTTGCTTGTTCTTTTTCTTGGTATAATCCCTGTTTTCTGAGAAGATTTTATTTAAGAATGCTGTAGAGTTTGTTTGAATGCCTCAAGTGATCACACTTCATGCTGCTTGAAAGCCCTTGAGTCTTTTGTGCTTAATTTATTTACTGTTTGCATCCTGAAGTATTTTGGCCTGTTTGGGCTGTGGTTTAAAGTGTCTTAGTCCAGATCAGTGATCAGGGTCTTGGGCTCTATTTTCTTCAGTATATCTTCTAACAGTAGCTGGTTGTCACTTGCCTTTGTAATTCTGCAGTGATTCTTTGTCATTGTTTGCACCCAAGCTAGGGTTCCTAGCATTCCTCTTTGTGGTGGTCTGTTGGTTCTATAAGCCTGTTTGCTTCAGTTTATGGATTTTATACAGTTTATAAGTTTCAAGTTTACTGAAGTAGAGTGCATGGTAGATGCATAGTAGATTTTTGAGCATTTTTAAACGTGAAAAGAAAACACAGTTAACCTTTTGCATTGTGATTTTGCATAAGTAGTGTTTGTTTCATTTTAAAAATATAATCTCAAAATATACAAAAATATAGGCTTAGTTTCTCTTATTGTTGCATTTAATTCATCAATACATATTTGCAAGAAAATGAAAAGAAGTTTATTTTATAGTAGTAGTTTGCTTTGAATACACCTTTATAGTTTGATTTGTCAAAACACCATACAGTATATCACTCCGTTACCTCTTGAGTAAAGAACAACCGTCTAAAATAAACGCATAAATTAAAATTTACTAGTAAGTTTTTATTTTTAGGGGCCTTTCACCTACTAGCTTGGGCTAGACTTGTGGGCTAGGGAGTGTTAACTTCCCACAAGTTATAAACTCAGACATAGTGGACCTTTCTTTAGGTAAATCCTTGACTTTATCACTGTATCTGGGAAGCTCCTCTCAAACGGGAGTTAAGCACTAGGCTGCGTGGAGTCTTGGACAGAGGAGATAACCCTCCGAATCCTTGTCAAAGCGTAACCCAGGACTTTTATGCATTTGGGGATTCTGTCCTAGACATATTTTTGTGCTCAGCTACCCTACCCATGCTTACGAGTTCGGATGATGACTGTCCCCCAGACTGTTGATACTGCCAAGGTAGCATTTAGTCTCTTGTCTTTTTAGGGTTCATACCTAGGTAAACCGGAAGGTTATTTGTGGTTCACCTTGAACGGGCTTGGAAGGTAACCCTTGTTGAAAGTGTAAGAGGATGGTGGGTGATTCGTCCGCTGGTGCCTAAGAACCACTTCAAGGACGCCAAGTAATCGTTCATCAGCTTTCTTCGGGAAAGTATATCTTTTACCCTGGTTTGATTGCTTGAGACTTTAGGAATTTTTAGTGTATGCTCTGTGGTTTTGCCTATGTTTAGTTGGCCTTAGGGTGTGATTTGTTAAATTTTTAATTCTGGAGGACCAACCTGTTAGAAGGTCAAGAAGGTTGAGAAACCTTCCTCCTATCACTGCATTGGAGCCTCCACCTTTACCTCAAAGGCGGAGATTAGACACAGAGGGTTCATTTCAACCTGTAGGAATAAGTGAAGTTCTTGGTGAACTAGAACTCATTGCTAACCGCTTTAATCTTGATACAGTCGAGATAGAATAATTGCAGACTGACGAGTTTGCAAGAAATTTTAATACTCCCTTGACTGATTTGAATGATCATGTGATCGTGTAGGTTAGAACTTTTGATTCACCAGTGCTAGGTGTCCCTGTGGGTAGAGTCATGTCTTCTATGGAAGAAAGTCCTTTTGTGTTCACCTCAACCCTTCCAGTTGAAGGGGTACTACCTCCCCTGGTAAGTGCCCCTAGATCTAGTTTTCCTTCTACACCTTTGACTCCAGTGAGCCGGGTGGTCCAACCACCGGCTCACTCCAACATAGGAGGTACTTCTACTGACATGGTTGCTGGGATCCCCAGTATACCTACTATTCCTTCTTCCTTTCCTTACACTACCCAGAGTGGTCCGGTAGGATCCTCGACTTATGTTCAAGGATTTCCTTGGAATGGGGGGTACATTCCCCCATCCAATCCATACGTAGGTCCATCTCCTTCATATGTAGGAGTGCAGTTTGGGAGCAACACCTCTTATGGGAAAAGCTTCCAAACCCCTATTTCGGTCCCATACATGAGCTCTTCCTTTTCGTTGTTCAGCGGAGGGATACCTGCTCCAGTCTTTCAGACCCCTGCTTCTGTGGGGACGGCCCGAACCACTTACACTGCACCTCCCACCCACAATCTTGTGGCTTACAGATGGAATCCATTTCAAAGCAACCTTCCCACTTCACAACCGGTGGCTGGGGGAACCCCACTTTTTCCCATGGGCATTCTGGGGCAGGTCCCTCTAATCCCCAAGTTAGCACATCTAGTGCCTTGGTTAGGCCCAAACTTCCTTTTCTGGCAACTTTAAACTTACCAGACTTGTCAAAATTGATGAATGACCCGGTGAGGCTTGACCCCTTATGGCCACCTGTTCCCACCAAGTTGCCCTCGGATATCCCTAAGTTCGAAGGTAAAACTGGTGAATATCTTGGGGCCCATGCCACCACTTTTCACTTATGGTGTTCTTCCAATTCGTTGAATGAGGATTCAATTAGATTGAGGCTATTCCAGAGGACCTTGACAGTTATTGCTGCAAAATGGTATATTGAATTGCCTTCTGCTGCCTTTAGTAGTTTCTGGGATTTGGCTAGTGCTTTCCTTAGCCACTTTCAGCTTCCGGTTCGATATGATTTCAGAATGGATTTGTTGTCTACTTTTAGACAAAGTAAGGCTACCCACATCTCGGATCATATCCAAGAGTGGAGGAGGCGAAAGAACCTTATTAAAGCCACCATTCCTCTTGAGTTTCTATTAGAATGGTTCCTTAAATCACTGTTTCCATACATATCTAAGGATGTTTCCACATTAGGAGTAACGAACGAAGAAGAAGCCATACTCAGGGCCTAGCAGTTAGACTTGATTTATTCACAGTCTGGGATCTTATATGAGATCATCCCTGAGGCACCGAGGCCTTCGCATGAAGCGGAGATGCCTAAGCTTGGACCCCATGCCGATGGTGTGGTTGGGTCCGTTAACTCTCCCACTATAGAGTCTTTGAATAAACAACTTCACCAATTGTCTATCAAACAGTCTATGGCGGAGGCAGCAAAGGCTGCCCCCTCTCCCCATAATGCAAATTTTTTTGCACAAACCTCTCAGAAGGGCAATCAGTAGCCCGGCGGGAAGAAAAAGAAAGGTAAGAAGGGAGAGGGAAACCAAAACAAGCCAAATCCCGTGAACAATGCTGATGGGGGAAAAAGAGAAAAGAAGAAGGTCAAGTTCCCTTGTAAGTTGTGCCAAGAGGACCACCTTACTCACCTTTGTCCCCTTATGGATCAAGCCCAGAAGCTGCTCAAAGCTCCACAACCGGCTGTCCTGAAGGATCCTTTTCCCTAAGGACAGAACTCTGCTTCAGCTTCTAATGTAGCAGGGGGCACTCAAACTGCCCCTGACCCTAATTATATCAACATGGTTCGATCTACGACTTTGTTGCAAACTAGGAACAAAAAACATGAGAACGAGACTCTTGAGAAGGGTAAAGCTGTAGGTGAACCTTCCAACCCTCTCACAATAAAGAAACCTGCCGAAACTATGCCGAACATACTGAAAGCTATTTTCAAGAAGACCTTGCATAACCCCAATGCTAGGGCTGCTTCAAACTACTCTGTGGTTGAATATTTAGCCCAAACCCCGTGTGCAATGTCATCTTTAGAGGTGTTACAGAGTTGTCCTGCCTAGCGGGATGCTCTCTTAGCAGCTTTAGGTAGCATGGATTCTTCGAGTCTCATGGCGAAATTCAATCTATCGGATTTCAAAATTCACCTACCTTACCATGTAGCCCTATCAATAGATGTCATCCATGGTGGTAAGACCATTGGAAGGGTATTTGTTGATGAGAGAGCCTCTACATGTGTTATGTCCCTATCCTGCTGGAAAGATCTTGGATCCCCAGAGCTGGTCCCATCAAACACTTTACTTACTGCTTTTGATGGAAGATCCTTCCGTCCTCATGGTATCCTGCCAGCTTTTGAGATTAAGTTAGCAAGAAAAGAAGTGTCTGTTGAAGTTGAAGTGATTGATGCTCCCTTGGACTACAATTTGCTTCTAGGAAGGAATTGGACTTATGCAATGTGGATCCCCATTGATAACTAGGTAACAAATTAGGGACAGGGGCTAGCATCTATTGTGGTTATGGTTGTGACTGAGGTAGTTGTTAAGTCGTAGGTGTATCAAATAAAAGGGTACAAAATTTAAATATCATGACTGTTGAGGGTGGTGGTGGCAATGATGAAAAAGTGGCAGTCATGAGATCCTTTTGAAAAATACTAGGCTTGATGATGAATAGGGATGGAATAAAAGTGTTGTTGCTATCATTATCCACTATGGGGAGGACATTGTATAGGGTGGAGGGTTATTTGGGGTCCTAGTACATTGGTTGACTTAGTTTGACTATATTCCCCTCATGGGGAAACATCATTCTTTTAAAAATGATCGAAGTGATGACTTTCATAGAGTACATATAACTATGCCCCAGGAGGAGGTTGTAATCAAGAAGAGCATTGACCACTTCAATTTCTATGAGGAAAATATTTCCATCCAAATCAAATGGTATGTTTGGGAGAAGTACTTGAGGTTGGGTAGCATCCCCATCGTAAGATCACAAGGCATTCGAGGATGACTCTAACTTGGGTGACCCATATTATTCCAGAAAAAGGTGGACATAATGCATGTGGATTCAACCTCATCGTAGATGCATCAGTGGATAACTAGATTCTAGATGGTGAATGCTATTTGGAAATCCATTGACGATGGAATTGTTGGCTCATATTGATCAGGGTTGAAGGTCATCAAACATGCATCTGTAGGTTTTATCACACCTAATATGGATAATAATGACTTGCATTGTATAGGAAAGTTCTTAAGGACTTCGAAAGTGGACATGGATATGGTGGACTAGGACAAACCATTAACAATACTATAGTTAGGTGCGATGTGGGAATTGGAATTGGCCGTAAAGAATCATAAATGAAACATTGGAGTCTTAGGGTTGGAATCTGTAGCAGTTTGGGGTAACTAAAAGCGTCGATCAATAGAGGGCCAACCACTAGACTTTCTAGTGGAAGAAGTCTCGGAGGCTGAACCATATAGGTTTCACCTAGTTTGTAGGTTAACCTCTTTTGACAAGGTAAATAAGTGTTGAAGTTCGGACTTAGGAGGTTGGATTGAAAATGTTATATGTACAACTTTAGGATTCATCCTCCATGAGTCTTTTTGTCTCTAGAGCTTATGTTATATTAAGTTCAGATCCTCTCCATGAGAATTGTTGTGTCAAGTAAGGAACTTATGTTGTATTAAGTTTACTAACTTATTGTGCTAATTTAAAGATCTTGTGGTGTATCAATCTAGGACCTTGATCAAGTCCTATTTGGGAGAAATGATTATACTAGGATCTTATGGTTAATATCATGACCTTATGTTAAGGTCTGAGACTTGTGTTGTATCAATTTCGTAGCTTATTTTGTATCAATTTCACATGACTTATGTTGTATTAAGTATCTAGGATATATTATATGATGTATGTCTAGTCATGGTCAACATGTTCTACAAGTCTCCTTTAATAACTAGCTACCGCTAGAGTGATTTAATTTAGCATGTGACTATATGAACCTAGGTAATACATACGATCATAGGTTTAGAACAATTCTTATGAGTACTATATGATATAGAATTAGTGAAAACACATATCGACCATGCAGAGAAAATTGATATGAACACATAGATAGAGAGATAATTTGAATTTCCCATGTATGCCACCAAGTGTACTTGAATTAATAAGCATTAGAGGAAATTTCAACTCAAAATGGGCCTCCTAAAAAGAATTAATAAAATAATAGTTAAAATAATAAAACAATATTTATTAATTTTGGAGGAAGAAAAGAAAAAATTACTTTTTTGTTTGTATTTTTGACATATCTCCCCGTGTTTTTACTCAAATTTCGATCGGGAGAGCTCGTTGGATGCGGAATTAAATCTGCATCCAATGCGTACCCACTCAGCATACTTTTGATGGACCCCGCTACCCCAAAAACAAGAAATACCTAAAAAATGTGATGACATCATCATGTTTTTCAGGTATTTCTTGTTTTTGGGGTAGCGGGGTCCATCAAAAGTATGCTGATTGGGTACTCATTGGATGCAAAATTTAATTCTGCATCCAATGAGCTCTCCCGATCAAAATTTGAGTAAAAACATGGGGAGATATGTTGAAACTACAAACAAAAAAAGTAGTTTTTTTTTATGATACCTATCCCCAAATTTATAATAAAAAAGTGTTTAAGACCTATACAGTATTTCAAATTTAAAGAAATTTCATTGGCTAACACATGATGACATGGAATTTGAATCAAAGTTAAAAGGCCCATTTTGAGTTGAAATTTCCTCTAATGACTAATTTGAGTTGTAGTTATGATAAAACAAGTTCAATTAATTAAGAAATCAAATCCTTAATTTATGAAAATGGTTGTTGAAGATGACATTGATGGGGAAGAACTATTTACATTCAATTATGTTTAGTTCTATTCAGTTTTGTTCAATTACACACAGTTCCATTCAATCCAGTTTAGTTCAGTTCATTCAGTCAACAACTCAGGTAGAGGAAATTCAAATCATTGAAGAGGTGCATGGTTGAATATGAGACAACATTCTCAGTCTTAACTACTTACTAAAACATGCAAATATTCACTACCTTCCTCGTATGAACTAGTTTGACTTGTTATTAAAGTGCTATGCACTTGGAAAGATCAACACAATGTTCCATTTTATCTCTACTCTCTTTTGCTCTCAAAAAAATAAATATGCTATTGTGTTGTAATCATTATGTATCGATTATCAATAATACTCTAATTTTTTTTATTGGGTTTTCTATCCTTTATATCAGTGGATGGTTTTCCTAGGGTATATCCTGTGTTCAATGGTTTGATTTATTTATGTCTTTGGATTATTGATGATATTTATCTGCACTAAAACTGTGGAATAAAGTTTTAAAGTTAGACAATATCCATTTTTTGTTCAAACACTAACATGGTATCAGAGCAAGGGTGTGCAAGATCTTAGTTTGTGCAAGCAACTAAATCCTACACAAGTATTTAAGTATTGAGCAAAGAGCTTGGATCCATGGTATTGATCTCCATCCAACCAGAAGCCTCGACTTGAAGGTGCTTCCAACTTCAACACGTGAAAGGAAAAAGTGTTAATAAATCTTGAGGAACATGATATAGATGTCAACGTGACCTTAGTGAGTGAGGATTCTTTATCCAATGCATGGAGAATTAAAGAGCAAGTCAATATGCATAATTTCTGTCACTTTTTGGGAGACAAATTTCATGGAGAAATTTTGATCAATCCTTGAGGAATCAAACAAAACGGTTTAAAAACCACTTCCAAAATAGACATATTTATCTTAGAGAAGAGAACATTTCAAAAATTCACAAATTTTTGAGAGATATGATCAGGTATTTGAAGATGAAATTTCCATAATTCATGTTATGGTTGTTTTCCCAAAGTGGACGAATTAGTGGAATAACCTTGGGATTTGTAGTTTAGATATTATCACTATTTAATGGATCTTGTGTATAATAAGAGCCTCATACATTTGATGTCTCATTCGAGGAAGAGGATGATCATTGGAAAAAAGTATTGCTTGAAGAAGAGCATTTTCTCTGGGTTGCATGGGATCCAATTTCTCCATATAAATATTCACTACCTCCTACATGCACTCAAATTTGCAAATATATCAAGACAAAGGTACTCTAATAATCTCTGCAAGGAAGCAGAGATCAAGAGGGAGTATGCAAAACAGTAAAATATAAGTACCCTAATTTCTTATTATATGTTATTTAGGTGTATATGTTTTTGAATGTTTTCATTACAATCATATAGAGATTCATATTCCTGAGATTGGGAATTGTGAGCATTTATGTTGTTTTCCTTTCATTTATTTGCAAATACAGAAATGTTTTACAAGATATCACCATAAATCATTCATGATAAGATATGAACATAAAGCATGCATGATTGTTTCATAAGATATGAACCTAGAGCTGCATAATTGTTTTGAATATAGAGCATGCATGCATGTTGATAAGATATGAATATAGAGCATGTATGATTGTTCATAAGATATGAAAATAGAGAATGAGTGATTGTTTTATAAAATATGAATATAGAGCATGCATGATTGTTCATAAGATATGAATATAGAGAATGCATGATTGTTTTATAAAATATGAATATATAGCCACATGATTGTTCATAAGATATGAATAGAGAGCATGCATGATTGTTTTATAAAATATAAATATAGAACTGCATGATTGTTCATAAGACATGAATATAGAGCATGCATGATTGTTTCATAAATATATAAATATCAAGTTGCATGATTGTTTCATAAAGATATGAATATAGAGCTGCATTATTTATTCATGCTATATGAATGTTGGGCTGCATGATTATTTGATTATCATATGCTTTTATAAAATCATATTTTGTTTCATTACAATATATATTTATGGGATTAGGAATGATGTTATGGTGTAAACATGCTTAAAAGAATATGTTACAATATTTCTATTTTATTGGTAAATAGGAAATATAATGCTAAGAAGAAAAAGGATTTGCATAAATATTCATGAGATCTAAATAAAAGTGATAAGAACTACAAAACATTACATGAAATATGAATGGGGTTATGTTGAAACATTTTTTTAATCATGTGCATAACTATATGAACCACTACAAATACATTGAGGTATTCATGTGATTACAATTCATGAGATATGATTATACTAAGAAAATGGTTAAAATGTTTTGCATGTCAGTATGTGTTGTTTGTCATTCTATTGAAATAACTGGATTATGCAAGGTTGTTAATAACTTGATTGAATTCGGATTGTAGTGAAAAAACATATGTCACGACCTACAAGAAAAATGACATGTAGTGAATAAAAAGTGAATTCGATAGATGATCCTGAAAGAGAACGCGATGTTGTGAATCAAGAAGATTTCAGTAAGATATCAGGAGGTTGCTATGTATTAGGAAGAAGTCAGGATATAAGCCCTAATCCTATTTCGAGAGATATTAAGACTCTTGATTATAATTAAATTATTTTATTTGCATTCATGTGTCAAGAAGATATTCAGACATAGATGAGCATTAAGTGTCTGTGATGGAAGACCGATATTATGATTCTCACATACTGATGGTGAAAGAGAGTAGCTAGATTCACTAGCTCCTAAAGAACTAGTGTAACTAGTTGACGTACCTCCTGTAAAAAGGAGATCTGCATGATGCAAATAATTTATATGGAAACTTAGAAGAATATTCAAGAATCTTGGTATGATTATTATGATTAGAGGTGTGGTAGTCATCAGAATACATTTTTCCTCAGTTAAATAAAATGTGCAGTAAAAGAGACTGAAGAGTTTCAGGATGATGGACTAGAAATCCATGGCCAAACATATGCAGATAAATATGAAATTTTATAATTCTCATTTCATATTTGGAGGATATCAAGTCAGTCGAGATGTATTTGGCTAGTCACAGGTACCAGGATTTGTTATATGCTTTGTAGTCTGTACGTAGACATGTACAACAAAACATGTGTTGTAGTACCTACTTGGTACAAGTGTATGTGGGCTCATGTATGTCTTGGTCAGTGAAATATAGTTCCAAACATATATGAAATATGACTAGTATAGTTATCGAGGAAGATCACGCATGTTTCTCCAGATAGAGCATGTTGAGAAGCAGTAAAATTTTTTTTTGGTTTCAAGTTAGTTAAGACCTTCTTTTTGTATGGTATTACAAATTTTTTGTATAATGTTGTATATGATGGATTTAAAATCCATGGTTTCTAGTTTAGAGGAACTTTACTCTGGATTGGATCCAAAAGATGATACTATGTGTAAGTAGTTAGTTGTTATTTGAGCACACCTATTGTATTTTATGCTTTCTACTAATAATATGTTTGAGTACCTTTTGAGGTACATTAGAATAGGATCCTTATTACATGGAAGAATTATTATATGATTGTGTTATCCAGCTATTGTTTTATCCTGAAAAAGCATTGTAATTCGCAGCTAGTACTACGAAAGATAAGTGTATTACGACTAATAATGCAGAAGAAAGATGTATGTCTGAGATTATTTCATAAGAAAAATGTGTTTTGCGAACAATAATACATACCTAGGAGTAGTGTAGGTTGGGAAGCTACCTACTAGGGTGAAATACTTGAGCCTACAATTATTAGGAGTTAATAGTCAAGCTTTCTGAAATACCCTATATGTGTGTTATGATACGACACATTTGAGATGAAGCTTTAGTTTATTGAATTCATGTTCATGTAAAATTTAATTTCCCCATTCAAATAATGGCAGAGTAGGATAATTCCATCAATCCTAGTAGTTCCCTAGGTTGGATGGATACATTTGGAATTTTAGTAAGGGAGCTAATAAATGATGTTCAAACATTAGAATGGAATAAATATTTAATATTGAAGATTACTAAATAAATACAAGATAAAATTGAAGTGGAAATTGGGCATGGAGACACATGGAGATTATGGGGCCCACACAAGCTAGGATTTCTGTGCCACATGGCATCCTCTTGCAATTTCGAATCCATGGGAAGCCTAATGTTCTTAGATGAGTTATAAGGCTAATACACTTGGCCATATGCCTCATAGGTCGAATTGGGAAGGAAATATAACTTCCATGGGAGAGGAAGAGTAAAATGGGAGCTTCTTGGACACTTCGATTAAATTCCCTAACAGCTATGAAATATATGACACCAATGATGAAGATGCTATAGAATGTATGACATATTGCAGACCCAAAGGATGCAATATGACCATTATGACATGCCAGGTCAAAATAGGGCATCCAAGAGGGTTCTCATGTAAGTTGGGGAAGCTCAATGGGTTCCCACTCGAATTGGAGTAAGATGGAAGGCTAGGAAGGGGAAGACACATGGAAAATATTGAGAACACACCCTAATTAAAATTTGCTTGAGTTTGTAGATGGATTGGTAACCTTAGAAGGCTAAGGATTTTTATAAAACACATGAATGAACCAAGATAAGGGATTTTCATTTGTGAACTAAGAGAGTTAGTGGATGACTATTTTCTTGCCTTAGTCAATTTCAAGGGTGAAAGATTCCTATCCAAGTTGGTGTTTGGAGAGGCCAATAAAGTATTTCATGGAGATTTAATGGAGTTGTATTTGAAAGTTTAAGCTACAGGGAATCTCTTGGTTCCTTCTAGTGCAACACTTTCTCTCAACCATTTCCAGTTTTTATTGCATATTCTTGCTCACAGAGGGATTGCGCTTTGGGTGAGATATTGATATATTTGGGGATGCTTATAATGCCCCATTATTTTATGTTATGATTTAAATTATATGTATTTAAATTTAAGAAGATTATTAGGTTTAAATACAAAAATATTTCATGTAAAAATGTTGAACAATGAAGAAATAATGCAATTTCCCCACTATCTTGTTGTGAACCACTGTAATGCTGATGATTTAGAATTGGGAGATATTTTCATTGTCCATTTATTATTGTAATAATATGAATATGATATTATATTCGTTATCATAAATTCTCAGGTAGAAATATCAATGGTTTGTATGTAAAAGTGACTATTAATGAGGAAACACTGACAATTTCCCCACTATATTGATGTATGCCACGATAATGCTGATTATTTCGAATGGAAGAATGTATATATGATATATTTATGATTAATTTACTGTAATTTATGAATATTAAAAGTTTCATGTTCATAACTTAATCATTTGAGGTCATTTTACTTAGCTCAATTGCATTTGGAGAAGATTTGGTGCCATTTCCCCAAGGGTCGAATTAGTGATTTGTAGCTATTTGAGAGAGGATCATAACAGATTTTATAAACTGAATAATGATGAATATGTGAACTTAACAAATTCCCTTACAAACCATATTCCTATTTCAGAAATTAGAGTGGGTTTGGGAGCATTTGAGAAGCCATTTCCAGCATTTACCCAGGGGGAATTGGAGCCCAAATTTGCTAGTAAAGACTCCTACTTTGGTCAGACTATTAAACAAGTTTGTAGAAGTATTTGGAGGGTCATAAAACATATCTTAAAATAATATTCAATTATTATTATCAGTCATATATATTTTTAGAATATTTTGGAGCATTTGGGTCAATTTTGAGAACTAGACATCAAAACTAGTCAAAGGTCGAAATAGGGAAAAAGTGAAAAAATCGTCATTTAATAAAATTTCAAAAAAGGGAAATTACAAGTGGTATCATAGCATGGTTTTGGAACATGTTAATTAATACCATACATTGAATAAAAATTTTCATATATTTCTAGAACCACAATTCCCACTTTCCTTCCTCCCGAACCAACAATTACATAAATTACAACCATAGATATTGGAGCAAGTCTCTAGGAGTATCAAAATTTGAGAGGAGATATTCATGAGTGGTATTATTTACAAGAATATATTTTCAATTATGGATTTAGGCACAAGAAGGAAAATGCGAATTCGTTAAGGGACAATCAACAATCCACAAGTTTAGAGGAGCATGAAATGAGAAAAAATCATCCTATTTGTCAAAAGAGCCTAGATACACCATTAAAGGAAGAAATAGAGAACCATGAAGTGGAGCATCAATTACCTCAATATGATTGCAGAGAATAACTTAAATAGGAAGGTGAAGACAATAATGAAACCCTTGCTAATGGGGGTTGTTCCAATCAAAGAGAACCTATTGATGGATCCTTGAACTATGAAGAAGAACCTATTGATGGGTGGTCACAACTCTATGTTTGTGACATAGATATCGGATTTGAAAATGTTACTACAATCCTAATTTATCATAATCATGAGGATGAATACCTTGTGAGAGATAATGAAGAACAAATGTCAACTTCTCCATGACCACTTGAGCTTCAAGAAGTTGATCAAATCAAGAAGAAAGAAGAAGAGGAGGTTCACTCCCATGAACCATCATTCATTGAAGGGTCTTTGAATATGAGTGAAATCGATATACATGAGGACCTTATAATACTCCATGACACTAAAGCATTGGTGTCAAATTATTGTTGTAAATTTTCTTAATTGGAGGAGCCATCCTTCCTTGAAGACATGGACAATATTCAGAGAGCAATGTGCAACATTGAAGGTAATTTCATGTATTTTATTTTTGATAGAAATAATTTGGTTGAGCTTAATGAAATTTTACATGAAGAATAATTTAATAATAATGAGGATATTCATAAGCTCAAAATACAAAATGAGCAACTTGTTGAGATGTTGCAAGATACTTGTTCTTCCTCCTATGTTTTAGATTGTCATATGGTAGACTGCTTGGAGGATTCTCATGACATGAGGGATCATGAGAAACATGGAAAATTGTAGGTTCTTGATTTTTTTGAATATGTGCTTGATGAGAGCCAATCACTAGTTGTGGTGGAAGAGGAACTTGATTTTCCTCTTGAAGATAGGTGCACACATTTTGAAGAAGTGTGTGATTCCACTACCTTCAAACCAAACCATGAGGTAATTTTTTTAGATTTTTATCATTCAAGATACCATTATGATATTAGGATCTTTAATTGAGAGAATAACATGCACAACAATAAAACACAAGAGACATGAGACACATAGAATTTTCCTTGGGGAAACCATAAAGGAGAAAACCCCGCAACTTCCTCAGAGATAGAATTAGCACCAAAAGTAAAACCCAAAAACATAAAGATGGTCTCCCGATAGCAGTAGTCTCTCTCTTGTCCCAAAAACTTATCCTCTCACTCATGCGCCCCAATGAGGGACTGTGTGTGTGATAAATAGAGAGGTTCACTCTCTATTTATATTCTTTCATTCACTTGAAACCCACTCCAACATGTCCGCCTCACTTAACAATTAATTACTAGAGATGAAATCTCTAGGAGTGTCTAATAACCCTAGTGCCCCATAACTTGTGGGGAATTTGCCTCCTTTGACCAACAAGGAGGTTTATCCTTAACACAATGGTGGGGACTATTGCCCCAAGTTACAATGAGTCACCTAGGGTTGACTTCACTAGGATAGTCTAATAACCCTAGGGTTCCATAACTATGGGGATTTTAACCCTTGACCAATAGGAGGGTTACCCACAATGACTTGACATGACTTATTTATATTATAGAAGCTTCTTGGAATAAACATCGGGGTATGACATGACTCAATTACATTACAAACACATCCAGGAATAAACATCAGGTTACAATACATAATAAATATGGATGAATACATTTTGAAGTTACGAATACATCAACACTCTCTCTTAACTAGGAAGGTATTCTTTCGACACAATTTATCAGTACAAGTCTTCTTCTCTGTATCATCTATGTCATCATCGAGTCCTCATCATCTTCACCTTCAATTGATCTCCATATTCAAGTCATCTTCATCATCGGATTTGGATCATCACTGGATCTGGATCATCATCACTAGATCTGGATCATCATTGGATCTGGATCATCATCACTCGATCTAGATCATCACTCGATCTGGATCATCTTTGGTTCTGGAACATCTCTGCTGGATCATCATCACAGGTGCTGTCTCTTGATTCTTCTCGTCACAAGAAGGTCTATTGAGCTAGCCCTTTTTCATGCTGGATGTAGGCCTAGCCACCATGTAGGTCTTCTTTAGCACTTATATTTGACACTTAAGTTAGAATGGCCCTCCCAGCACTTACATCTGACTGAATCGTCAGAAAGGCATGCCCAACACTCACATATGATCATACAGGAACCAATCCTATAATCACATCAAAAAGGCCCAATACTCACATCCATTCAACCAATGATCGGAATGGCCCATCACTTACACTTGGCCATGCAAGGAACCAATCCTCCATGCCAAAAGGCTCTGCACTTACATATGATCAACCAATGATTGAAGAAAGGAAATTTCACTTATATCTGATCAACCAATCATTGAAGAAAGGCACAACACTTATATCTGATCAACCAATGATCAAGGAAAGGTTGAACACTTATATTTGATCAACCAATGGTCAAAGAAAGGCTCTCCACTTACATCCAACACATGTGAGGAACCAATCCTATATTCATATCAGAATGGCCCCCAATCCCAGATTGAGCTACCTGGTAACTGACCAGGTGCCTCCATTCTCCAGGAGAATGGCAGTTGCCCTTACATCTGTCCTACTCGACAGAATGGCCAGCACTCACATCTAACATGGAAGGAACCTAATCCTTTAACCATGATAGAATGGCTCATCCATTACATCTGACCTACTTGTCAGAATGGCTTTGGATTCAGCACTCATATCTGACATGGAAGGAACCAATCCTCTCACCATGATAGAATGGCTCATATCTTACATCTGACCTACTTGTCAGAATGGCTATGGATTCAGCATTTTCTCTTGGAGGAAGCCTCGATCTGGAGAACACCAAGATTCTCCCTGAAGTACACAAACTTCACCATAGCCAATGGCTTCGTCAACACATCAGCTATCTATTCCTCTGTCGTAACATACTGGAGAATCACTACTCCCTTCTACACCATGTCCCTGATATAGTGATAGTTGATCTCGATATGCTTCAACTTGTCATGAAACATTGGATTCTATGACAACTTCATGCAAATCTAGTTATCACAATGTATACAAGTAGCATCCATCTGGAGATCAAATAAATTAGACAGTAGATTTCGCAGCCATACTGCCTCACAACTAGTTGAACAAGCTGCGACATACTCTGCTTCAGCTATACTCAGTGCCACACAGGATTGCTTCTTGCTAAACCAAGAGATCACGCATGATCCCATATTGAAGCAACATCCTGAAGTGCACTGCCTTCCCAATTTGAATCAACATAACCTTCCAGGTTAATCTTTTGATTTGCCTCATACTTGATCCCATAATCAACTGTACCCCTACATGCTTCGGAACCATCATGTGCAAATATCTAGTTTTGTAATCATCAAGTACATCAAGGATCCAATCATCTGACAATACACCGTAGCATCAACCGTCTCTGATGAAGCATCACTCAATAGCTTCATGTTCGATGCCATAGGTGTGGTCGTGGCCTTGTAGTCCATCATCCTGAACCTCTTTAGGATATATACTGCATGCTTCCCTTGTCCACACCTCCATGCCTAGAAAATAGTGCATCGACACATGACAGGAGCATCACTGGTCTTCCGCATTCAACCTTGAAGCAAAGGTTGGAATCCACTTTACTATTAGTAAACCCTAGAGTCATCAGTAATCTGTCCATCTTGTCATACCATATTGAACCTTAGGATATTCTCCATTCACTCCCTCTGAAGCATCATACTCCCTCTGTCTTTCGTACTCTATGCACTAAAACATTATGTACTGGAGTGACACTGGATACCAAGATCCTCTATCTTTAAGTTTTTCAAAATTTCTTCTCGCACCCATCTGTGAGCTTGTCATCCTCTATCAACCTTGTAGCATAGGTTTAGATATTCATCAAGCTCCTCATGTATGTGTTATCCCATGGGTGTCTTCTGAGCTCGTACAAGGTCTTCTTTCATTTGCACACATGATTTTTCCTGTCATGTGTCTCAACTCCCACTGGCTGCAAATGTCTCTTCGAATCTTGCCTTGTATCCTATGATGTTTCCATCTACTGCATGATGGAACTATGAACTTCCCTTCATGTATCGATACTGCATATTAGACATCATTCTTCTTGAACTGATCTTCCCTTTTATCTTGGAAGGTTCTGTATCAATGATGTCATTGCATTCATCATATTATTTTTCATTTTGAAATGTCATCACTTGTTCTTCAGAACAAGTCTCATCCTTCTTTGCTTGTAGCCGATTGTGTATGCGATCTTTCCTACAAGTAAAATGCATTTGTATGGTTAGAAACATTTCATAAGGAATATTCATACTGGAAAACTCTTATGCATAAATATATGATCATGCAACTACTTTATCCAATGAAACATTCATCCATATCTCACTGAAACTTTTCTAGATGCCTTCCATCTCTACCAGGACAACATTTAGATTGTGCACTAATCCAATATGTCAGCAAAGAGGTTTCATTCTAGATAAGTAGCAATGGATATTTGTATAGCACCATGAGCTACTTACCCATCACATGCATGTAGTATACTTTCATTAATGAAAACATTCTATCATACATAATCCATTAACTAAATATAAACAAATACATAACAAAACAATGAAATGATAATTGAATACTTATCTTTATTTGTTTCGTGGGTAGACTCATTCTTGAGCCTTCAGTCTCATCGTCTTCTTCATTCATAATAGCATCATTTCATATCCAAATGCTAAGGTGGATAAGAGATTCTTCAAGAGTTGAGTTCTTCATATTCCTCACTGCTTGAGGGATCTTCTTTGGATGGTGAGAGCTTGATCTTCAGTTGCTCCCATCTTCTTTTCTCTTATTATTAGTTGAGCTTCTTCTTCTTCCTAGAGTCTATGGAAATTAATCGCTTTCTTCTATCACAAATTATTCAAATGAATGAATCCCATGATCCTGGGAGGCCATTCAAGGTGGCTATCACCACTTCTGCATTCTTCACTTCTTCTTTTACTGCTTTCAATTTTTTCTTTGATTTGAGAGACCCTTGTAAAGTATGATTGTATGGTCTCTACATTCTGGATCTTCACATTCTTCATTTGGTTTCTTAAGGTCATCTTCTGATGTATGTTATTCCCTTCAAATATATTGGTCAAGGAATCAAACATCTCTTTTGGTGTCTTTAGGGAAGACACTTGTGGTATAATGTGATCCGTGATTGAATCAACAATTATCTTCTTGGACTTGACCAAGTTCTTCTGGTGTAAGGATTTTAGCCTCATCTCCCTTTGGAACTAGAACCTCTCTACTCATGTAGGTGTCCAATTCATTTTCTTTAGAGAGATCATATACTTACATGCTTGGAATTTGTCAACTTCACCAAGCTTGTCATCAAGCTGACATGATAGATCACTTTGAAATGAGAACCTCAAATGCAAATAGCAAAATATTATATCTTACCAATTTGAGGTGTCTGTCCTAGTTCTGGAGCTGGTTGATCTAGGGTTTGTCACAGAAACCCTAATTTTAAAAACTTGGAATATTTCAAATATGATTAGATATAAAGATATATATTTTCAAATTTAGCTATCCAATGTACTCCTGTTCTGAAAACAGTGGAGGGAAGCTCCTGGAACAGGAAGCCCTAGTTTTCCAATTTCTTCTGCAGAAATGCCTGTTACGATTTCTATGGTATATCCAAAATTACTTCCCCACCATGTCTGAAACTTTACACTGAGGTAGCCTTGCGTGTCCCTGTTCCCAAATGACAGGTTTCATCAGAATTGGTTTCACCAATTGAGACTTATGATCATTTTCCCAAGGTGACCTGTTACAGGATTGTTCAGAATAGTGAAGTTGTACAGACTTCCATGTGTCATTGATTAATATTCTGATTTTGAAAATTTGGAAAAAAGAATTTACAGTCCATTCCCTTTCTTGAACATCTTCATAAATTTCATTTGGACCTATGTAGCCAAAGATATAGCAATTCTCCCTAGGTGTCCTGTTTAGGGATGGATTCTAGAAGAGGCTAGAACCCTAACTTGGAGGGATTATATCTCCCAGAATATAGCGAATATGAGGCTGAATTTTGGATACAGTGTACATCAAGAGTTTATCTTCGGTCCCTACAAGTTTCACCTCCTTTGAAGCCTCCAATATTGGGATATAGCGAATGTACAAAAACTTAGCAGGTTTAGTATTTAGGGTTTTTCTAGCTCGGGGTCAAACTAGGGTTTGACTTTCTTGGAGTTTCACCCAACCAAAATTCTTGATCTAGGTCTGTAAAACTCGATTTTGATTAGGAGAGAAATCCTATGCCAGGCTCACTCAAAAATTCCTCTTCTGTAAGAATCCCTAATTTCCTGCATCAAAAACTGAAAATGCTTGGAAATGAATTCCGCTTCGACAGAAAATGCGCCCTTCAATGGAGAGTCAGCCTAGCATAATTTTGCTGATGGATCATGGAGAGAGACCCAAAAAGTAAGAATCCCTAGCTTATGCAGCTGCACAATGTATTATTCTTAGGTTAGCTTGGATACCATGTTAGATTTTTATCATTCAAGCTACCATTATGATCTTAGAATCTTTAACTGAGAGAATAACATGCACAACAATAAAACACAAGAGACAAGAGACACAAAGAATTTTCCTTGGGGAAACCATAAAGGAGAAAACCCCACAACTTCCTCAGAGATAGAATCAGCACCAAAAGTAAAACCTGAAAACATAAAGATGATCTCCCGACAGCAGTAGTCTCTCTTTTGTCCCAACAACTTCTCCTCTCACTCATGTGCCCCAATGAGTGAGTGTGTGTGGGATGAATAGAGAGGCTCACTCTCTATTTATATTCTTTCATTCACTTGAAACCCACTCCAACATGTCGGCCTCACTTAACAATTACTTACTAGAGCCTACATCTTTAGGAGTGTCTAATAACCCTAGTGCCCCACAACTTGTGGGGACTTTGCCTCCTCCGACCAACAAGGAGGGTTATCCTTAACACAATGGTGGGGACTATTGCCCCGACTAACAATGACTCACCTAGGGCCGACTTCACTAGGATAGTGTAATAACCCTAGGGCCCCATAACTGTGGGGACTTTAACCCTTGACCAATAGGATGGTTACCCACAATGACTTTACATGACTTATTTATATTATAGAAACTTCCTGGAATAAACATCGGGGTATGACATGACTCAATTACATTACAGACACATCTCAGAATAAACATAGGGGTACAATACATAAGAAATATGGATGAATACATTCCGAAGTTACAAATACATAAAAAAAATTTGCATTTTTAAGGGAGGTGCATACTCCTACCCCTATGGATCCTTCACATTATGAAAATTTTTCACTTTTTGATCATTTGGGTGAGTTTGTTCTTTCTCCTACTTCCTACATTTCCAAATTTTGCAGCATTCATCCTAATGAAGTATGGGTGAAAGGTTTCTTTTTTATGGTGCCACATGAAGATTTTGGACTTTATATCTCTCATTCTAATGATGACATGATTATATACCATATTATTTACATTTGTAGCAACATCACTTGTTACATTATTATGATACACATCTACATGTCTGCACCTATGGTATTCACTTGAGTCACTTGGAGACTCATGATTTTCCTTTCTCCTTGACTAGTCCAGTTGATGTTGGAGGAACTTCATCCCACACTTGGGTGAAGATATATATGATTGAAGGACATTATTGTTGGCATAAAAAAGCTCTGTTATTTAATGTTGATATACATATTCATGAGTGTATTGATGAGACTTCTTTGAGCCACTTCAAGCCTTCATGTTTTATTTGCTCCTTATTTGGTTCAAATTTTGGTGCAGGTTCTTCATTCACTTAATGGATGAAAGAACACATGGATGATTATATTGATTCACATTATATATTTTTGGAGCAGAATTATGGGACATATCATCCTCACCTATGTCCTTGGGGAAAATCTGATATAATACTTTATGCTTGTGTGTATGGGCCACATGGTAATCTACTTACTTGGATGTACAAGAACTTCCATGATTATTTGATGATGTGCCTTCTTGATGTACATTTATATGATGTTGTTATGTACTTTCATGATCAATATTTTTTAATAATGATTTTTGGAAGGGTTCAATACCAGCAAAGGGATCCTGGAATTGCTTTGTTCCATCTCACTTGGAGTAGTAATTTGATTGTTGTTTTGAGAAAGCAAACCAACCTTCAATTGTTTGAGTTCATATTTGTAGAGAAGTGTTCATGTTTCCTATGTGGAGTAACTTTTGAGAGATGGATTCAATTTTCACATTATTGGTTTTCACGGACTCTCATCATAGATATTTCACACCATCCATGTATTAGGATCATATGGGACCCTGGGATCATTTTTGGTCTCATTGGTTTCAATTTTGGGGGTAGCAAGCAACATTGGAGATTTATTCACCACTTGAGTAGATGATTGTAATAATACTAGTGAAGAAACAATAATGGTGGCTCCTCTATGATATTTTATTGGAATCTTAATAAATTCAAAGTTTGGTAACTCAGTACCAAGTTCAAAGAATTATACAGAAGCAAAAAGGGGTGAAAGTTCAGAAAATGTTTCCAAAATATGGAGGTAAAGATTATTTGCAGAAATTTGGTTTTTATGGATTTGATTAATCCTTTTGGTATTAGTGGTGATGTTACATGGTATATCAATACGAAAAATCCACATCTCGTTACTTTTGGGAAAACAAAATTGCAATACATGAGTTCCACTACTCAAGTTCCAGCTAAATAAAATCAATGAGCAGAACCATAATAGATAACTTAGTGCAAAGGAAAGAGTACCAAATGAGGATGCCACTTGGGAATATGAAAATATTTTGCAGCATACAAATATTAAATTTATTTATGACAAGCAATATTGGGTGGGGAGGAATTTAACGTCCCCATTCAAATAACGGTATAGCAAGACAATTTCATCAATCCTACTAGTTCCCTAGGTTGGATGGATACATTTGGAATTTTAATAAGGGAGATAATAAATGATGTTCAAAAAATAGAATGGAATAAATATTTAATAATGTATATTATTAAATAAATAGAATCTAAAATTTAAGTTTCAATGGATCATGGAGACACATGGAGATTACGGGGCCCACACAAGCTAGGATTTCAGTGCCACATGGAATCTTCCCCTTGCAATTTCGAATCCATGGGAAGCGTAATGTTATTGGATGAGTTAAAAGGCTAATAAACTTGGCCATATTACTCATAGGTATAATTGGGAAGGAAATTTAACTTCCATGGAAGAGGAAGAGTCAAATGGGAGCTTCTTGGACACTTGGGCTAGATTCCCTAACATCTATGATATCTATGATACCAATGATGAAGATGCTATGCCATTCATGACATATTACATAATGGAAGTATTAAATATGACCATTATAACATGTAAGGTAAAAATAGGGCATCTGGTAGGGCGCTGATGTGACTTGGGGAAGCTCAATGGGTTCCCACTCGAATTAGGGGAAGATGGAAGGCTAGGAAAGGGAGGACACATGGAAAATATTGAGAACACACCCTAATTCGAATTGGTTTGAGTTTTTGGATGTACTGGTAACCTTAAAAGGCTAAGGATGTTTATAAAATACATGAATAAAATAATATAATGGATTTTGATCATTTGATAAATTTTCATTTGTGAATTGAGAGAGCTAGTGGATGACTAGTTTCTTGCCTTAGCCAATTTCTTGGGTGAAATATTCCCATCCAAGTTGGTGTTTGGTGAGGCCACTTATTCATTTCATGGATATTAAATGGATTTGTATTTGTATTTTTAAGATACAAGGCAGCTCGTGGCTCCTTCTAGTGCATCACTTTCTCTCTGTTAGAATAATATACCCATAGTATTTACCCACTTAGACATTATTTCATTTATTGTCTTATTTGCCTAGTCCATGAGTCCCACCATGTGCAAGTTGTCAATTGCCTATCCATAGAGGTCAAACTTTCCATTATTGACTCATGGAGCGCTTGGGAAAGCCTTAGGAATCAAATCTAGTTTATTCCTGGCCTCCTAGGCACCCTTATGCTTTTTCTGCTTTATTGCCTGCTTTTTCAGTGTTTTAAGGCACATAGGAAAGCAAGACTAGGTGAGGTGAATCAGCTTTGTTGCCTCTTCCTCCTCCACTCTTTCCTCCATGCAAAAGCATGTATGAGCTGACATTTGACCACTCTTTAGCTTACCCATGTGCCCTTGCTAATTCGTGGGGTCCTTGATAGATTTGGGATCAGCTTTTTACACCTATGGGGGATTTACCTATTTTGGGTAAGCCTGCTTTATGCTAGATTTGGATTCTTCCTTATGCATTCGATTTGCTCATGTATTATATATATTCAGTAGCCTATGTTATTATAGGGTTGGCTATTGTACACTCAGTTAATACAATTTAGTGTTACAGCTCCATATTCAGTCTCCATTGTTGATAATTTTGCATGATCAATTGTTAATTGTTGTGAGTGTATTCAATATATTGCAGGCCTAAATTTCTACATGGTATCAAATCTATTGTAGGTTGTTACTCTCCTCCAAAAATTGTTTTGCAGGTTCGACATCAAGACTGGGAGCCTTCTACTGACAGCCGGGACAGATTTTCTAAAGCTATGGATTCACAGAAAACTATCCTCACTCCCTTCAACTATTTTGAATGGAAAGCAGAGGTGGAGATCTTGTTGAGAGCGAAAGGCCTCTACATGGTGACTATGGAAACAAAAGCAGAGCCCAATGCAGCTGCAGAGAAGATCAAATGGCACAATCGAAGAGATGAGGCCTATGGCCTCCTATGTCTCAGTATTTCCCGAGACCTCCTTTTCCATCTCGATGGATTGACTTCACCGGATCAAGTATGGGAGAAAATTTCTGAACTCTTCGGAAAGACAGATGAGATGAGGGGACACCAAATTGAAAATGAATTGATTTCCCTGAGTCCCAGTAATTTTAAATCACTGCAGCTATACTTCTCCAAGTTCAAAGCACTAGTTTTGCAGCTGAAACAGTGTGGTGTTGAAAAGAAAGATGAGAAGATCATATTGTCCATCCTCTTGAAGCTAGGGCATGATTACTCAGTCTTTGTTTCGACCTTCTATGCCACAAAACTCACAGCTCGAACCTGGAAGATGCCCAGCCTTGCAGATTTCATGGAATCTCTCACACAGGAACAAGACAAGCTGGTGATGATGGGCACCATCAAACCTTCCTAAGACTAAGCTCTGGTTGCTGGAGATTCGAAGGTGGATTCAAAAAGCAAGAAGAAAGCTAAAAATACACCTGAGAAAGGAAGAGACAAGAAGCAGTCTCCATAGGATCAACAAGGTCCCAAGAAAAATACCTAGAAGAAGAAAAACAAAGGTGATATGAACAAGTGCTCATACTATTCGAAGGGAAATCATACTGAAATCTCTTGTATGAAAAATCAGATAGATGTGTTAACTCAACTGTTGGAGAAGAATGGAATCTCCCTTCCAGAAGGCTCAAAGAAGAGAGAAGGAGGATCAAGTTCTGATGACAGAGAGAGAGTTCATGCTCTAGTTGCTGGCACATCAAGCTCACCCAGTTTTATCATAGATTCTGGAGCTTCAAGACACATGGTTTTGACTAAGGAGGCCTTCTCCTCACTGGATATGTCAAAAGGACCATCTATTGTACTGGGAGATGACTCTCTCACTGAAAGCAAAGGCAAAGGAAGGATAGAACTTGATCATGGTAACTTCAACAATGTGTTGTATGTCCCTGGTCTCGCCTCCAACCTTCTCTCAATGTACCGGATGACCCACATTGGGTCTCCTAATAAATTCACATTCTCACCAGATGAAGTTGAGATCACAGAAATCTCAAGTGGAAGAATCATTGCAAAAGGAGTAGCGAATCATGCTCAA
>LPNX011147369.1:36744-110779 GCA_001517045.1 Pseudotsuga menziesii
CTCAACCATTTCCAGTTTTTATTGCATATTCTTGCTCATGGAGGGATTGCGCTCTGGGTGAGCTATTGATTTCTTTGGGGAATATTATAATGCCAAATTATTTTATGTTATGATTTAAATTCTATTTATTTCAATTTCAGAATACTCTCAGGTCAAAATACCAAAATATTTCATGTAAAAATGTTGAACAATGAAGAAATAGTGTCATTTCCCCACTATCTTGTTGTGAACCATTGTAATGCTCATGATTTTGAATTGGGAAAGATTTTAACTGTCCATTTATTATTTTAATAATATAAATATGATATCTTATTCATTCTTAGAAATTATTAGGTCGAAATATCGTTTGGTTGTATGTAAAAGTGACTATTAATTAGAAAACAATGACCCTTTCCCCACTATATTGATGTATGCAAGGATAATGTTGGTTATTTTGAATGGAAGAATGTATATCTAACATATTTATGATAAATGGACTTTAATTAATTATTATTAAAATTTTAATGTCCAGAAATTAACAATTTGAGTTCATTTTACTCAGTTTAATTGCATTTGGAGAAGATTTGGTGCCATTTCCCCAAGGGTCGAATTAGTGATTTTGTAGCTATTTGAAAGAGGGTCATAACAGATTGTATAAAATAAATAATGATGAATATGAGACCTTAAAAATTTACCTTAAAAATCCTCTGAATATGTTCAGAAATTTGAGTGGGTTTGGGAGCATTCGAGAAGCCATTTCCAACATTTACCCAGGGGGAATTGGAGCCCCAATTTGCTAGTAAAGACTCCTACTTTGGTCAGAAAATTAAACAAGTTTGCAGAATTATTTGGAGGGTCATAAAACATCCCTTAACATAATATTAAATTCTTATTATCATTCATATAACTTCTCAAAATATTTGGGAGCATTTGGGTCAATTTGGAGACCTAGACATCAAAATTAGTCAAAGGTCGAAATAGGGGAAAAAGTGAAAAATTGGTCATTTAATAAGATTCCTTAAAAGGGGACATTACAAAAAATGAATTCTAGTACATAGCTACTGATGAGAAAATTGAAAATTTGTGATAAGCCTCTATCTTTGACAAATTTATGACACTTCGAAGATAAGCTTGATGTGGCTAGAAATTACTGGTATGGTAGAGAATGTCTCCCTCACTGAGAGGGAGTGTTAGATGTACATATTCGGGAGTCAAATACAGAACTTATGTTGTTTCAAGTGCATAACTTATGTTGTATTAGGTTCAGATCCGCTCCATGAGACTTGTTGTGTCAAGTACGGAACTTATTTTGTATTAATTTCACTAACTTTTTTTATCAAGTTCACTAACTTATTGTGTTAAGTTAAAGATCTTGTGTTGTATCAAGCTAAGATATTTATCAAGTCCTATTCGGGAGAGATGATTGTACTAGGATATTATGGTTAAGATCATGGCCTTATGTTAAGGTTTGATACTTATGTTGTATCAAGTCTGGAACTTATGTTGTATTAATTTCACATGAATTATGTTGTATTAAGTCTCGAGGATATACTGTGTGATGTATGGCTAGTCATGGTCAACAAGTTCTACAAGTATCATTTAGGAACTTGCTACCCCTAGAGTGATTCTATTTAGCATGTGACTATATGACCCGGGGTAATGCATATGATTATAGGTTCAAAACAATTCTTAGTGAGTATGATATGATATATAATTAATGAAAAAACATATGGACCATGCAAATAAAATTAATATGAGCACATATATAGAGAGAGAATTCAAATTTCCCATGTATTCCACCAAGTGTATGTAATGTCCCCATTTAAATAATTTCATAGCAAGACAATTCCCTCACCCTACTAGTTCTTAGGTTGGATGGATACATTTGGAATTTTAATAAAGGAGCTAATAAATGATGCTGAGACATTAGAATGGGATAATTTTTAATAATGTAGCTTATTAAATACATACAAGAGAAAATTGAAGTGGCAATGGTGCATGGAGACACATGGAGACTATGAGGCCCACAGAAGCTAGAAATTTTGTGCCACATGGCATCCTCCTCTTGCAATTTTGAATCCATTGGAACTATAAAGGTTATTGGATGAGTTAAAAGGATAATACACATGGATATATGAACCATAGGTCTAATTTCAGAGGAAATATAACTTACATGGGAAAGGAAGAGTAATTTTAGAGCTAGTGAGACACTTGGACTAGATCCCCTAGCTCTATGACAACAATGATGAAGATTCTATGACACCTATGACATAAATCAGATATTAAGGATTAAATCTGACATATATGGCATGTCATGTAGAAATAGAGAATACAATAGAGCTCTCATGTGAGTTGAGGAGGCTCAATGGGCTCCAACTTGAATTTGGGCAAGGCGGAAGGTTAGGAAAGGGAGGACACATGGCAAATCATGAGGACACACCCAAATTCAAATTTGATTGAGTTTGTGGATGGATTGGGAAAATTATAAGGATAAGTATGTTTATAAAATATATTAATAAACCAAGAGAATGGATTTTTATCATTTGATAAATTTTCATTTGTGAATTGTGAGAGCTAGTGGAGTGACTAGTTTTCTCGCCTTAGCCAATTTTGAGGGTGAAATATTCCCATCCAAGTTGGTTTTTGGAGAGGAAAATCAGGTATTTTGTGGATATTTAATGGATTATTATTTTCATGTGTAACTACAGGTAATTATGTAGATTCTTCTATTGCAACACTTTCTCTCAACCATTTCCAGTTTCTTTGCATATTCTTGCTCATGGAGGGATTGCACCTTGGGTGAGCTCATGTACTCTTTGCGAAAGATATTCCTGATATATTTATGATTATAATCATTTAAATATGATTTTTTATTTATTCTAATAAATTTTCAATTCTAAATACCCAATATTTGTTTGTCAAAATGACTTTTAATGAGCAAACAATGACCATTTCCACTCTATTTGGATATCTGCCATCGTATTGCTTACTATTTCAAATGTAGGATTGTATATATGATAAAAGTATGATTAATGGAATTTAATTAATGTTTATTTCAGGTCTCATGTTCAGTAATTAAGCATTGTAATACATTTTACTAATTTTTATTACATTGGGAGAAGATTTGGTCCATTTCCCCCATGGGTCGAAATTGTGATTTGGGAGTTGTTTGGGAAACACTCATAAAATACTATATAAAATAAACCATGATGCATATTAGAACTTAAAATTTCCCTTACACATACCCTATCTGTGTTCAGAAATTCTAATGACTTTGGTACCCTTTGAGAAGCCATTTCCGACAATTACCTAGGCGGAATTGGAGCTCCAATTTGCTAGTAAAGACTCCTACTTTGAACAGAACATTGAAAAAGTTTTCAGAAGTAATTGTGGGGTCATAAAACATAAATTAATATCATATTTAATTTATAATCTCATTCATGTAACTTCTGATAAAATTTGGGATCATTTGGGTCAATTTGGAGGTCTAGACATCAAAACTAATTAAGGTCGAAATTGGGGAAAAAGTGAAAAAATTGGCTGTTTAATAGAATTTCAAAAATGGAGATTACAAGTGGTATCATAGAATGGTATTGGAACCTCATGGTATTAAAAATGATTCAAATAAATAATCCACAACCCTTAGATCCTGAATTTGAAGGTGTTTTTGTTGAATAAGAAGAAGTAGTAGAAGAAGATGTACATTCTGCTGAAACTATGACTAGCGAGAAGGGATACACTGATCATGATAAGGTGGAATATATTAAAATCCTACAACCTATGTTTGATGAAATAACCAATAACATGAACCAGCATATTATGAAATGATTCGAATTGTTGGTTAGCCAATTTGGAAGCAAAATAGGAGTAATAAGAGATAGTAGTTGTTCATAATCAGAAGAAAAGAAGACCATGGGTGAGCATATTTTTTCTAGAACAAGAACTAATAATAGAACCCATGAATTTTATAGCACACCAAGGAATATTTAACATAAATTTATCATACGCAAACAAGATCCTAACATTCAAATTGAACTTGCTACAATGGAAAAAGAATGGGATAAATTGGATGAAGATTGTAAAAGAAGTGTACCATTTGATCGGTACTTTCTTGCTGCAAACAAAATAAAAAATAAGGAAGCTAATAAGTATATATAAAAAAACAAAGACTTAATTTTTTCCATTAGTAAAATTCCACTCCCTACTTTTGATGGTTCCTCTCAAAGTTTTGATAACACTTGGGTGCAAAAATTAGATGTGTATTTTCAGCTGAATCCAATGGTGGAAGAAGATGCCTTAAAAATGGCCATATTGCACTTGGAAGGATATGCCAATGAATGGTGGTTCCATGGCCTGAAAAATTTGGGTAATTATCAGATTAACACATATGAATAATTTATCGATAGGGTACTATAGATATTTGAGCAAAAAGATCCTGAATTGTCTTTCAAATAACTAGCACAATTGAAGCAAGTTGGAACCCCAACTGATTATATGATGGAATTTCTAAAATTATCAGTCAAGGTGACTGATGTGTCTATGGGAAGGTTATTATTTCTTTTAAATGAAGGTTTGTATTAACCCTTGAAATTCTTGGTCAAATCCCACAATCCCACTACATTAAAATATGCAATGATCTTGACTAGAGATCTCCAAGATGTGCTTCCTAGAACAAGATTTCCTCTGAAGCCTAACTCCAAATTTGAAGATAAACCTTCGAAAAAAGATGCACCTGATAAGAATACTTGGCAAATAGATTCATATAAAAATAATAATAAATAAGGAATAAACATGGATGAACTTCAAAGAAAACAATTGTGCTTCACATGCTTTCAACCGTGGGCACCGGGGCATAAATGTACTAAGGGAAAGGCTCAATACATAGAAGTGTTTTCTGATAATGATGGGTATGAAGGGGGTATGGAGGAAGGAGGAAAAAATTCATATACATAGGAGGAATATGATACAACAGTTCAAGAAGAAAGATAAGAATAAAATCAGCCTTCAACAGACAAAGCAAGAATGGCAGTACTTTCAGCAGTGCCTCGCTATCACACTATTCGATGCAAGGGTGTGGTACAGGGACAAAGAGATTCAGTTTCGGTAGATGGAGGAGCCACAAATAAATTTATTGATGCAGATATGGTGTATAAAAGGAATATACAAATTGAACCATTTGATGGCTTCACAGTTTTCATTCCCGGTCACAACACAATGCAGTGCAAAACATGCATTCCAAAGTTGCAAGTCACTGTAGGAAACTATACTTTTGTTGATATTTTTTATGTGGTTAATGTTGCTGATAATAATGTGGTATTGGGAGTGCAATGGATTTATTCTATAGGGGAACATACAGTAAATTACCAAATTCCTGAGATGAAATTTCAAGATTCAAAAGGTGTACTAAGGGTTGTAAGAGGGAAGCACAGTTATCCATACCAAGTAATGGCTTGCAATAGTATGAGATATATATTAAAGCACAAGGACATAGAATGTGATGATTAATTTTATATCAAATATCTCAAGACAAACATAAAGGTTGTTGGTGATTTGGTTCTTTCTTCTACATCCTACACTTCGAAATTTTGCAGCATTCATCCAAATGAGGTATGGGTGAAAGGTTCCTTTTTTATGGTTCTACATGAAGAGTATACAATTTCTATCTCTCCTTTTGATGATTAAATTATTAGAGAGCCATATTATTTACATTTTTAGCAACATCCCTTGTCACATTATGATGATACACATCCACATCGATGTACCTATGGTATTCCCTTGATTCACTTGGAGACTCATGATTTTCATTGCTCCTTGCCTAGTCCATTTGATGTTGGGGGAAATTCATCCCACACTTGGGTGAAGATACATATGATTGAAGTACATTATTGTTTGCAGCAATGTACTTTGTTATTTCATGATGATATACACATTCATGAATGTATTGATGAGACTTCTTCGAGCCACTTGAAGTATCCATGTTTTATTTGATCCTTATTTGGTTTAGATTTTGGTAGAAGTTATTCATTCACTTCTTGGATGAAAGAACACATGGATGATTATATTGATGCACATTATATACTTTGGGAGAATCATTATGGGACATGGGATCCTTACCTATTTCAATGGGGAAGATATGATATAATACTTCATGCTTGTTTGTATGGGATACATGGTGATCTACTTACTTGGAGGATCATATGGGACCCTGGGATCATTTTTGGTTTCATTGGTTTCAATTGTGGGGGAAGTAAGAAGCATTGGATATTTATTCATCACTTTAGAATATGATTTTAATCAGAGTAGTGAAGCATACAAATCTGAAATTGCTTGAGTACAAGCAATAATGGGTGGGGAGGACTATAATGTATACATTTAAATAATTGCATATCAGGACAATTCCATCATCGTACTAGTTCCTAGGTTGGATGGATACAATTGGAATTTTAATAAGGGATATAATAAATTATGTTGAGACATCAGAATGGGACAAATATTTAATAATGTATCTTATTAAATAAATATAGGATAAAATTGAAGTGGCAATGTGTTGGCCGAAAAAACCGTCCTAGGCCAACTTATGGAAAGACAGCCCACACACTCGACTTAATGCAATCTTGTATGTGTTTAAAGTAATTTTCCTTCATAGGATTGAGGCCTTGCTACCTGTATGATGTGTTGTCATAGTAGAGAGTCTCTCTAAGGTGAATGTGTGCCAAGTTTACTCAAACCAAACTGCTAACCAATTAGACAAATTTAAGCTAATGACTAACTAATGCTAAAGATTATCTTAAGATAAGTGCATAAAATAGTAGCTCCTAATTCTATTCTATGATAACCTAAATGCAGACCACCTATCTCAGCCAAGAGCATGAGTTAAAATTAATATTAATTCAACTTTCATTTAAAATATAAACATATAATAATTTAAATTGAAGAACGGTCTCACAATCAAACTATTACATGCTAATAAAAAACTTAAAAGCTCTTACAAATTAACGGATTAAGATCACAAAAAAAAATGTTAGATGCTTTTAATTCTGCAAACAAAATCAATATCAGCTGATAGATCAAATGCAACAACAATCATTATATTTCAAAATAATTTTTAAAAGACTCTGATCATAAGAAATGAAGCATAAACTAAAAGCAAAGTTTACAGTTTACTTCAATCCAACAGAAGATACTAATGAACAGAACAAGTAATCTGGTTCAATTACTCCATAGAATAAATTTTACAAATCTGTGAGAAAAGGTTCCAATGTCCATTCAAACACCATAACCTAAAAATAGTTTTGATGTATCAGCCTTAGGAAACACCTCCGTCTCTCGTTCCGTGAGAAAAACTTAGTTTTGCATAGGAACAAGAAAGAAAAATAGAAAGAGAAACACAGTCATCTATCTGGTTTATGGAGACCATCCCCAAGGATAATTTTAGGTGCAAAGTTTAGCTCATTGGGATATTTTTCCATGTTTTTCTCCCAAAAAGGACTCGCCATTTTGTATTTTTTGAATCCCCATTTCACCCAATTTTGATGGGGTAAAATTTTTTCACCATAAAAATTGCCAAATTATTATATAAATGATATAAAATCCTTCGAAGTTAAAATATTTTTTGAAAAATATCGCCAATCATTTGATAGTTGGAGTTTTAAGAATTGGTAATATTCACCAACATTTATGCACTTTTAAATAAGTATGGTTCCTTAAAATCATCCCTGACCATCCCTAATAGAGAACCTTACCGAAAAATGGAAAAATAAGTTCATCCAGTTTCCTGTAATGTTCCCCCTCCCCCCTTCAGTCAGTCGAATCTTCATCCTTATATAGACAATCAGGAAGAATAACCTTCTCCATAGTTGATGCTTACAAAACTTGTCATAATAGAATTTTTTTTGGAAAAATGTGGTTGAAATAGGCCCAAAAATATCCTAGATCTTTCAAAATTTCTAGAAATGGCCCGCGTTGAGAGGTAACTTGGCCGATTTGTGAAGTAGGTTTTCGACTGTTTTTCTAGATTCAAAATGCTTTGTTCACAAATAGACACCGAATTTTTCCTCTCTCACCGGTGCGCGATCTAGTTCTTGTTATCTCTTTTCTTCATTATTGCTTCCAAGAATCAAACAGATGAGCTGGTCCTTCCTATTGAACCTGCAAAATAAAAAAGAAGGAAAAATATTAAAGAATATCATAAATGATAAATAACAAGAAAAACATAAAATTTTCCTTTCACTCCAGCGATTTGTCAAGATTGGTAAACTGGTAGTTACGAGTAAAATCTTGTCAATTTGGTGATAACATCAATACTTAAACTCAGACTGAATAATCTTATTGGCATAAAGTTCGTAGAGCTAGTAAATTCAGGTGCCAACTATGGAGTAGCGAGGTTCCTTTAACCAAGAGAATGAAGTAGCTTCATAGCATTTTATAATCATGTTAAAATTGCCTGAGTAACCATTTACCCTGTTCGGTAATCTTCAATGATCTCGGCTTATTGAGTAACAACTTGTTGGAGAATTCCTTATTTCTCGAGCTATACTTGGTGATATTTATTTCATTCAATCTAGGCCATTTAATAAAAAGATCTTCTCAATTTAGCCGCACCAAATGATTTTCTCTTACTGGTTTTGAGTCATACGTAAGCATAATAGTTTTATCAATCAATATTTTTAGCTAATTTGTGGAGATTCTAGTGTGATTATTCCTTTAGCTAAAATCATAGTATTCTATTCCAAATAAGTGCCACTGTTATAATTTTCTCTCAGTTATTAAAATGATAAAATCTTGTGGTGTTATAGTGTGATGGCATCTTCGCGGGTCGGCGCCCACATGCATCTGATATTTATAGTGGATAAAAATAGCATTTGAAGGCGTGTTCTCAAAAATTGCAATCTTGGTGGGATCTTCATAATTGATGGCAGAGTGTAGAATGAGACCTTGAGAGAGAGGTAAAAATTTTAATTGATCTAGTGAATTTTTTCTTCAATGCACCGATGTTCATTTTTTCATATAATTACATAATGATGCTGTGGCGTTCTCCTTTTCTTTAGAAAGTGGAGTGAACCCTTTATTTTCATGCCCACTGACTTGCTTGATTTTTTATAAAATATACACAGTCATACTGCCAACAAGACTTAATCTCGCTTTGAATTTCCCATGCAATTCAACATCATTCATATTATTTCTTCAAAACCAAATATAGATATTATCCCTACAAAAGTAATATCAAATGAAAAGTTGTTTTAATAATGATGCTTTGAGTTATGTGACAAATGGGAGAGAATCAAAACCATTTGAATCTATATGAACGTTAAGAATCAAAAGAGCATGAGCAAGCTAAATGTTTTTGTTGTTAAAGGCATATTTCAAAAAGAATTATTATTTAATGGTATTTTAAGGATAAACTTTCATAATAATTTAAATATCCTTAAGCGATGTGTTGGTTTAAATTTTATTTTAAAAATAAATAAATAAAAACAATATGAGTGCACCACCTCAATACCAATTCATCATAGTTTTTTCAAGTTTCTTTTGATTACCTTTATTAAAATATATAACTCAACTAAGTTTTTTGAAAATAAGAAAACAATCAAATTATTTAGATCCAATAAAGTACATGTATAATTCATCAATGGATTGAAAACCAAACTTGAGCAAAGGTGTCGAAGCATAATACCAATCAAACTTAAGCAAACTAAAGCATGTAAATGACTCCAACAAGTTCTGATAAGAGAAAACAATTATTGTTGACCTACTCGAAAGACCCAAAAGTCAAACGACAAAGATTACTAAAATCACACAATCCTCATGGAATGAAAGCCAAGCCAAAGAACAAGCAATGTAAAAATGAAGGATCAAGAAAAGGAAGCCATGAAATCACCTAATGAGTTAAGTAAGATCAACTGAAAACACATTAAAATATATGTGTTTACAAAATTCATATGGGGATCCCTTGATTTCGCACAAAATTAAGGGGATTTGTTGGGGTGCCAACAAATGGCGGCATGCTGGGAGAACCAGTTATGTCTTCAAAATAATTCTGAATCTTAAATAATGGAAGAGAAATAATGATAAAAGGCCTCGTCAAATGCCAATTTCCCAATCACATAACTAAATCCTGCCATTGGTTTATATATGTAAAGATTGAACCAAAACTTTCAAAATCAATCAAACTATCCCTACCATTATCCAAAATCTTATAAAGATAAATGATTATTCTACAAATGCAGAAGGAAAAGTTTCCAAGGAATTAGTTTCTCTTAACCAAAATAAGTCGAAGAACACGTATTATGTAGGTATGACCTTAATACCATAGGATAAACCTTTTTAACCTCACTTAGATGCTTTTATACCAACCACTAGTTATAGAGAAATCCCTTTTTTTTGACAAATAATAAACAAAGACATTAACTGAAGACTACTACCTTGGATTGGTAACCAGATGTTGCCAGCATCATTCACAAGAACTGCTGAAAAATGATAAGGTCGGCTCATGATGAGACCTCCTTTCTCCTAATCAATGATTAAGAGCCATCACCCTGGCATGGTAGCTAGATGTGGTAATGTCACTTCAACAGAGCTTACAATCATGACGGGTCGGCTTATGATGAGACCTCCCATTCTTCAGTTAATCCCTTATATTTTATTAATGTTATGTACAATGAATAATATTAAGGTTATTGTTAATCTCAAGAGAGATTACTTAGTGGATGGGGAGCAGATCCAAATGGCCCACTAAAGAGCAAAGGATAGCGTAAAAGGTCTAAAAGATAACTTATTATTCCTGACTTACTTCAATATAGGGGAAAGGATTCCTTTGAAAAGAAACTCATCTACATTATAGCATCATTTTGAAATATAAAGATCCCATATAATAGCTGAGTAACTCAATTAATCCATCAATATGATCGATAATAAATTTTTCAAAGCCAAGACTAATCTCGCTATGGTTAAAATCTTGACAAAAGAAGAGTGTCTTTATAATGATGTCCTTTTAATAGAAAATTATTTCAATCAAATACTTGACAGAAATACATGGTTTTGATCACCATATGCTAAAATTAGTTTACCCCTTTTTGGAAAACAAGCAAACCACTAAAAAAAAATTCCTATCAACTTGCAAAATAAAACCAATCAAAGCAAGGAATCTAAAATGGATATATGAAAACGCAAAAATAAAAAATCAGCCTTGAATAAATTAACATCTTACATGGAGAAAAATGAAATAGCTATATCACAAATGAAATGAAAAGAAAGAATTAGTTTCTACAAGATGAAAAATGTATCCCTCTCTCTTTATTTTTTCTTTAAATATAATTTGCAACATAAGGATTTGTTAAGAATAAGCAAGATGTTTAATAAGTTAGGCCTTCTTATTAATAAGCAAAAGGAAACAAACCTAAAACAAACAAATTTACACTAAATCGTAATTACATATGCAGTTACAACTCAAAAGATTTTAGTATTGATGTACAACAACATTCTTTCTTTTCTTAAAAGTTCTTGCTTATGATCATAAAAAATGTATAAAACATTTTCTCCATTAATTCAAAAAGGTAAAAGATATATGACCTAAAAAGAAAATTTTAAACAAATATAATTATAAGCAAGAGGTTAAAAGGTAAGGAAAACATCCGTGAATGTATTAAAAAGTGTCACCTCTTGAGCTCGAAATTGGCATCATCTTCATAACTCCATTTATTCAAAACAAAACAAGAAATGATAAAAATGAAGAAAAACTAATCTAAACCTATGCCTAATTATGTACAAAAGAAGTAAATTGTAATCAAGTAAAATGAAATAACCAATGAAGCCATCAAAGAATTTGTAATACTGTAAGAAAAACATCACTTTCAATTAGTAATAGAAAATTATATGTTAATAATAGAAAATCAGATGCATCATTTTTACCACTAAAATTTTTACTTATATACACAAAAAATAAAGCCTTACCATTGAATGGAAACTTCTTAAGGTAAGAAGCCTCAAGTCCATTTGCAACTCTATCATGGAAAATATGAACATATGAATTTATAAGTGAGTGATCAATGTCAATAAAATTGTGTGATTGAGAAATTCTATAATATGAATGAGAATCTTTAGTAATCATTGGTTGAAACTAAAGTAAATGACTAGGATCAAATGAGGTATCATCCCATATTGTGTTAGACATGTTTTCATCAAATGAATGGGAATCATGATTAGTTTTAATGAAAAATTCAGTTTTATCCAACTCATTATTTAAACAAGGAGATCCTTCATTTATTGTGAGAGGTGATGACTCAATAAGAGGTATTTCTAAAAGTATGTGACTTTCAAATTTGTATTTACCAAGAGATCCGTAAGAATAATGTTTTTTCTCTTCATCTCTAAAACATAATTTATCATCTGGAAACCCATAAAAATTTTGCGCATTAGGATGAAATTCTAATAGATATGAAAAATTATCCTGAGAATTACAATTATTAAATAAACTGGGGTATAATGAAAAATAGGTGGACGGAGATAGAAAATTAAAAGTATTTTGTTGATAACGAATTTTCTTTGAAAGAAAAGTTTTCTTCTATTTGAGTATTTGCATTTGATTTCAAATGTTCATTAATTTCTTCTCCTAAAATCAGATCAATATCCTTTACTAAAAACTATGAACTTGATAGATTATCTTGTTCATTGCAAATAGGTAAATATTTAAATGAAACACAAGGCCCATCAAAAAAATGAGATTCAGGAATAGAACCCCTTAAAAGAATATCTTGGTCTTGTTTAATTAATGTAGGAGAAGTTATTCCAATATAGATTTCAGATTTGGTCTCTTTCTCTTCTAAAATAGTTATAAGATCTTGATTTGAATGACAGCTTTCCTCACTTAGTCTTACAGTTTTATTCTCATTAAGAAAAGACGAATTAGCATTATCAGAAGGGACAATAACATTATCTAATACATTGTATTCCTTTTGATTATGTGAGGTGAAAAAAGTTGGACAATATTGCTGATTTATAACTTCTGAACTTTGATTAGAATCAATCAAAATATTGTTATGTGAAGAAAATTGATTTTTATCTGATTGATCTAATTCATCTGAAAAATACATAACCTCATGGAACAATTGAAAAATAGAAGTGACAAGTTTCAAAGGAAATCTGTAACAAAGATTAAAAAATCTGTTTGCATAGTCCTTATATCATTCATCGAATTCTCTTTTAAGATTTAGTAATTCTACAAACAATTTCTCATAATTAGGATCGTTAAAAGCATAAATAAACTCACCTAGAAATTGTTGTAAAGAACGTTGAGATGGAAAAGTTTCAAACCATTTTTGAACTTGGACTTTGAAAGTCAAAGCGAATGATCTGCCAATGATTGCTTCATCGATAACATGATTAGTAAGGCAATTTTTTAAAAATTGATAAACATGATCAATTGCAGAAATTTCACTTTCACCATCAAATTTGTTTTTTGATAAGTGATGAACTATCTTAGATGGAGTAGAATGATTATTTATTGATACATGACTCTTAATAGAGATTTGGGATGAATCCATGAAAGATAAAATAACATTAATAAAATGATTCATAAAATAGTTATCTTGTCGTCTAACTAGCCCTTAAGCACACATGTGTTGACGTAGAAGATTAAAGATGTAAAAGCTGAAAAATCAAAGAGAGAGAGGATAAATGGTTATTAAAAATAATAATAATAATAATAATAACTACATGTTTTACCTCGTCCCTCCTTCTAGTGCCATTTGTTGGCCGAAAAAACTGTCCTAGGCCAACTTATGAAAAGACAGCCCACACACTCGACTTTATGCAATATTGTATGTGTTTAAAGTAAATGTCCTTCACAGGATCGAGGCCCTACTACCTATACGATGTGTTGTTAGAATAGAGAGTCTCTATAAGGTGAATGTGTGCCAAGTTTACTCAAACCAAACTACTAACAAATTAGAGAAATTTAAGCTAATGACTAACTAATGCTAAAGATTATCTTAAGCTAGGTGCATAAAATAGTAGCTCCTAATTCTATTCTATGATAACCTAAATGTAGACTACCTATCTCGGCTAAGAGCATGAGTTAAAATTAATATTAATTCAACTTGCATTTAAAAGATAAACATATAATAATTTAAATTGAAGAACAGTCTCATTATCAAACTATTACATGATGATAAAAAAACTGAAAAGCTCTTACAAATTAACGGATTGAGATCACAAAAAAAAAAATTTAGATGCTTTTAATTCTGCAAACTAAATCAATATCAGCTGATAGATCAAATGCAAAAATAATAACTATCTTTCAGAATAAGTTTTAAAAGACTCTGATCATAAGAAATGAAGCATAAACTAAAAGCAAAGTTTACAGTTTACTTCAATCCAACAGAAGATACTAATGAACAGAACAAGTAATCTGGTTCAATTACTCCATAAAAGAAACTTTAGAAAGCTATGAGAAGAGGTTCCAATGTCCATTCAAAGCACAATAACGTCAAAATAATTTTAATGTATCAACCTTAGGAAACATCTCCATCTCTGGTTCCGTGAGAAAAAATCATTTTTGCATAGGAACAAGAAAGAAAAACAAAAAGAGAAACATAGTCATCTGTCTTGTTTATGGAGACCATCCCTAATAGAGAAACTTACAGAAAAATGGAAAAATAAGTTCATCCAGTTTCCTGGAACGTTCCCCCTCCCCCCTTTAGTCAGTCGATTCTTCATCCTTGTATAGACGATTAGGAAGAATAACCTTCTCCATAGTTGATGCTTACAAAACTAGTCATAATAGAACTTTTTCTGGAAAAATACAGTTGAAACAGGCCCAAAAATATCCTATATCTTTCCCAATTTCTGGAAATTGCCTACACTTAAAGGTAACTTGGCCCATTTGTGAAGTGGGTTTTTGATCGTTTTTCCATATTCGAAATGGTTTGTTCACAAATAGACACCAAATTTTTCCTCTCTCGCCGGGTGCGCGATCTAGTTCTTGTTATCTTTGTTCTTCATTATCGCTTCCAAGAATCAAATAGATGAGCTGGTCCTTCCTATTGAACCTGCAAAATAAAAAAGAAGGCGAAATATTAAAGAATATCATAAATGATAAATAACAAGAAAAACAGAAAATTTTCCTTTCACTCCATCGATTTGTCATGATCGGTAAACTGGTAGTTATGAGTAAAATCCTGTCAATTTGGTGATAACATAAATACTTAAACTCAGACTAAATAATCTGATTGGCATAAAGTTCGCAGAGCTGGTAAATTTAGGTGCCAACTATGGAGTAGTGAGGTTCCTTTAACCAGGCGAATGAAGTAGCTTCATAGCATTTTATAATCATGTTAAAATTGCCTCAGTAACCATTTACCTTGTTCAGTAATATTCAATGATATCGGCTTATTGAGTAACAACTTGTTGGAGAATTCCTTATTTCTCGAGCTATCCTTGGTGATATTTATTTAATTCAATATAGGCCATTTAATAAAAAGATATGCCCAATTCAGTCGCACCAAATGGTTTTCTCTTACTGGTTTTGAGTCATATGTAAGCATAATAGTTTTATCAATCAATATTTTTAGCTAATTTGCAGAGATTCTAGTGCAATTATTCCTTTAGCTAAAATCATGGAATTCCTATTCCAAATAAGTGCCACTGTTATCATTTTCTCTTAGTTATTAAAATGATGAAATCCTGTAGTGTTATAGTGTGATGGCATCTTCGAGGGTTAGCGTCCACATGCATATGATATTTATAGCGTATAAAAAGATCATTTGAAGGCGTGTTCTCAAAAACTGAAATCTTGGCAGAATCTTCATGCTTGCTGGCATAGTGTAGAACGAGTCGTTGAAAGAGAGGTAAAAATTTTAATTGATCTAGTGAATTTTTTCTTCAATGCACTGATGTTCATTTTTTCATATAATTACATAATGATGTCGTGGCGTTCTCCTTTTCTTTGGAAAGTGGAGTGATCCCTTTATTTTCATGCCCACTGACTTGCTTGATTTTTTATAAAATATACACAGTCATACTGCCAACAAGAGTTAATCACCCTTTGAAGTTCCCATGCAATTCAACATCATTCATATTATTTATTCAAAACCAAATATAGATATTATCCCTACAAAAGTAATATCAAATGAAAAGTTGTTTTAGTAATGATGCTTTGAGTTATGTGACAAATGGGAGAGAATCAAAACCATTTGAATCTATATGAAAATTAAGAATCAAAAGAGCATGAGCAAGCTAAATGTTTTTGTTGTTAAAGGCATATTTCAAAAAGAATTATTATTTAATGATATTTTAAGGATAAACTTTCATAATAATTTAAATATCCTTAAGTGATGTGCTGGTTTAAAGTTTATTTTAAAAATAAATAAATAAAAACAATATGAGTGCACCACCTCAATACCAATTCATCATAGTTTTTTAAAGTTTCTTCTGATTACCTTTATTAAAATATATAACTCAACCAAGTTTTTTGAAAATAAGCAAACAATCAAATTATTTAGATCCAACAAAGTACATGTATAATTCATCGATGGATTGAAAACCAAACTTGAGCAAAGGCGTCAAAGCATAATGCCAATCGAACTTAAGCAAACTAAAGCATGTAAATGACTCCAACAGGTTCCGATAAGAGAAAACAATCATTGTTGACCTCCCCGAAAGACCCAAAAGTCAAATGACAAAGATTACTGTTACGGAGAGAAATTCCTATGGCTTGGGGTACCACAACAGATAGGTTGACTCCAGAAATCAATCCCTTCTTATATGCAAGAGAAACCAAATATCTAACACTAAAGGATCTCGATTCGTACCTTATTCTGGACGGTTGATGTAGATCCCTGTTGATCTTTCTAACTCCAGCTTGAATTTATAAATTGCTTCCTCAAAGTTCAATAAACAAGACAAGCATGCTATATATGATCGTGTTAGACCTACTCTAGAATATATAATGAATAACATATAAGCATTTGAAATCATCCATGGATCAAATATTCATTCAAATACACATTATTGGATAGGAAAAGATATTTCTATTAATATAAAACAGAGATTACAATAGAGACAACCTCTATTGGCACGTCTACGAATCAGAGAAACTGAGTCCCCCACTTGGGCCTCCACCACTTCAATCCTCCATCTCTTGATAGCAAGATAACAAGCAAAAGAAAAGCTTGGGAAGAACACAAAAGTTCTCTAAGGGACAAAGGGATGCAAACTCAAGTACAAGCTCTGGCAACAATAGACTATATTTTTCTTGCTCTCAATTCCTCATTCCTTCAATGTATCCAAAGGGTTCCTTATATAGCTCTTCAATGGGGTAATGAAAGGTCGAATTCGAGTGATCTCAAGGCATATGGAAGGTTATGAGACAACTGAGTTGGATCCACATCAAGGAAAACTCCAAAAGAATTTGGCCTTTTGCACACATCCCGATGTACACAGTTTTAAGGGTCAAACCCGCGTATATATGCAAGAAAGGGTTTAAAAGTCACGTATGGAAATTTTTGCATGTTTTTGGGGATGATATTGGAAACAAAAAAGTACAAAAATGGTCCATGGGGTCTAAGGATTCTACAGAGGGACAGGGAAGGCCATAAATATGTGATTCACCATGTGTGGTAAAATCAACTATAACAGATGCCCCCTAATGTGTGAGGTTAAAGGGGTCATACGATGGCCAAAATACATTATAAGTCCATCCCAAAAATGAAGTGATGATAAACCCAGTGGAAGAACCATCCATCCAATCAGCACTATACAATGATACAACTCTGCACATAATTGCAAATAGATATAGCAGTCTCGAATACATAAGAGTACAATGGTGATGAATAGGCATGATACAAGATGACATGTGTGGTCATTTCCACGTACTATATAAATAGATCAGAATATCCATGATGAATATATACAAAGGATCATGATATCCATGAAGAATGAAGATATATAATGGATCGAGATCTCCATAATGGCTGGAAATGTCTAACATATACTAGAATCAAGTCACGAGAGTTGAAATCTCATGAACACTGGCACAATCAAGGAGGTAGCATATAAGAGATGCCACCAATTTGGAAGGTCTTCTACACAAAATGCTATGACTACATGTCCTACTATGTGAATAGAGGTGTCAAGGTTGAACATAGTAGTCCATCATTTGATTACCAGTCATTGATGTATACCGTTAACAGATGCGAGATCACCCACCGATAATGAAAATGGGAATTAAGGTACTAGAGTGCAAACTAACAAGTGTGAATAAATGTGTTGAGGTCTAACACTTGAGAGAATCCATCGATCAGGGGACATTGATTTATTCCCAAAAGCTATCAATGGCAAGAGAACCTGCCATTGATTACTGCAAGTCTCAAGGCATTCAAACATGACTCTAGATTCCTATCCCAGAATAAATGATCTGAAGTCGATGGGATGAAATTCATGGCAAGGAGGGAATTAAGGCATCCCCCATCATCCAACACGAGGTACTTATGAAATTTGTATAATGTGGAAGGACTCGATCATAAGGTGCATGAACCAGTAATTGTACCGGGAATGGCTGACATGCAAAGTCAAGATAACTGAGGAATGGCCGACTAAAGTTTAAACCTCATTCGAATGAGAGCATAAAGGTGAATGGTGACTGAATTTAAGCAGCATAGACTCGATATACAAAACTGGGACATCTGTGCGACACAGGAGGCATCGGCAGAGGCTCCATAGGGACTGGAAGCTTAACCAGTCGGTGGAGATCAACTCAGATAAATGAGTACAGCTCCTAAATACAAACTATTAATCCAACCAATGGATGTGATATACAATGCTCTATTTGAAGGAGACACAAATCGACTGCTGCCAAAAATAACATCTTTTCTTGTCCTGCATTTTGGTTTTAAAATTTTTTTTTTGGACTTTTTCAAATATTTGAAGATCTTGAAAAAGAATAAAATCACTTTAAAGTTACATACTAGGAGGAGATGAGTGTCAAATGGGAAAACAAACTAGTTCCAAGCAGCGGAACATACCTATGGTCAATGCAAGGAAACATGTGTAGGATAGCGATACTTGAGGGAAAGTCCCCTCTCGATAAAAATAGGGAATCAAGCTGCAAAGGATATATAAAATGGCTCTACATGGCTAGACATGAGACAAGCTCAGGCTATATGGCTGATACTCAAAGTCAAGGAAGCTGGCATAAAGCTCAATGAGGTAAGAAAAGCTCATGATAATGTGATTACAACTTGACATAAGGGAGTCATGAGGAAACAAGCCAACAAAAGATCAAGAGGAGTATGAGGCTCTTGTGAAATGTCATGGTGATACTATACAATGGACTCCCACATCCTAAAAGACAAATTGTTAGCATGGGCACCAAATGCAAACAAGGAGCTAACTAGGGTACCCATGTAAGGTCAAGCTCTACCATTCACATCATGCCATTTCTAAAACAACAAGAAAGTTCTGCGACAAGATAGAATGGGTTCGTACCTAATGTTATAATGAAATGGTCATAAGGTCATGCAAAATGAAAATGGATGTGAGACCTAACCTATATGCCAATTTAAACATCATACCTGAAATCGGCATGAACGGGTTAAAACAATAGTTGAAATGACGCTCAAAACAGTCTCCTACATCATATAATAGTTAAAAACGTTCCAAAAGGGTCAGAAATGGTCCAAAACGATAGAAAAGGGGGTAAAACTTTTTAAAAATTTGAAAAATTTCTATAAATAGTAAAAAATTCAAAACATTATATAACATTTGAAATTTTTACCCAATTGAGCTCAAAACTTCAAACGCGAATTCCAGGAGATCTAGCCGGCGGAATCTGACACCATTTTTTCCAGGTAACTTCCCATGCCCTCCTATTTCATTTACATGTAAATTTTTCAATTTTCCATGGTCCAATTTGATTTCTAGGCCATTCTAAATTATGTGCCTCAGCCCACACGTAAATCAAGGATTTTTCCACGTATAGGGTTGGATATAAGTGGAAAAATGCCCCAAAGTTGCGTACATACGCGGTTGTTTAGCAAATAGTCGCATATGCGGCCGCGTTCAAGTTTTTCTAAGACATATAATGAACCAAACTTGAATTAAATGTGTAGGATGGTTTTACAATGGAGGGAACAAGAGCACGCGGATGTAGAAGAAGCAGTACGAGGCAATCTAATGGCACAACAAGCTCTTCGTGCATGCGGGATCTACAAGTTTTGGTGTCTTCGTGGCTTAAGGGCCAAACCAAGATTGCTGCAGATGCTATTAGACTATTGGGATCCTAAATCAGAGTCATTCTATATCGATGGGATGTCCCTCACCATAGAAGTGGAGGACATATACTTCATTACTGGATTGTCCCGATGGGGAGAAGTGGTGAACCAACGTTCTTGAGGGCCTGGAGGTGGCCTCACCATAGATGAGTACATAGCAGTGTATTTTTATCTGGACACAGAGAAGGTTGGGAGTTAGATCCCAACTAACTCCATATAAGTGCTAGTCCTAAAGGCCATACTACTTACACTCGGTAGGATAGCAGGGATAGCCTCACTCCAATAGGCCTTGCAGCCCTTGATGTTCTATGTAGTGGAGTGCATGAGACCCATAGTTTATGATTGGAGCAGTGCGCTATTGAGAAAGATGAAGCACCAGCTCAGGGAGTGCAAGATGGATAGGGTACAAAACTTCGGTTTCAGCAGTATACTGAGCACGTTTTTATTTGAGCATGTTCTGAGATTGAGCCCTAGAGTTTACATTCCTCTTCATGGGGTTCGAGATCTCGCCCAATGGAATTGGGCAGATGCGATGCGTAAACTGGGTCGAGGTAGGGTATCCAACCCCTATCCACCTGATTTATTTCCATGGTGGTGGCGGCAAATAGTTTTCATCGATGATTACCCCTATGCGGTGATAGATTTTCAAGGAGATCCTGACCTACCTCTACGACCAGGATCAACATACGGTGACATTGGTAACGAATCCCAACCCTCTTTTTAAGTTTTGTGAATTATTTAATTTTTTTTTGTCTTTTTATATATATATAGACTCAAAATACATGTTTTTGCATGACAACACATAGTGACATCCTGTCATATGTATGAAGATGTAGGACCACGACGGCCTGAAGGCTTCCCTCATCATAGAGGGAGGGGAAGAGGAGATGACATTATGGGTGTGGATGCAGAGCGGATGCTCTAAAGCATTCATACCAACTTTGTGCAGCTGACACATAGGGTACCCATGGTGTAGGTCGAGGAGCTACTTGAGGCCATGCAACGTCAGGTGGTGGGTGTGCCACGAGCATGGGTGCGGTTGTTTTGACGGCTAGCTAGAGCCATGGTGACATTCCATGATCAGAACCCCCCTCCTCCTCCCCAGGCTTAGATACCTGGGAGTGATACATTTTGTACTACCATGTATTTATATTTTGGTGGCTTGAAAGCCCTAATTTTGTATTATGACACTTATGTATTATCACATTTTGGATGTTTAATTTTTTTTATGATGATCAGTTTATTTATTTACATGTGTAAAAATGTATGTTTGTGATGATCTTATTGTATGTGAAACAAATGCCAATCTAACACATACTTAGCACATGAGTAGGCTAATTGATTATAAATTCTTGGAACATGAATGTATGTTATGTTGTCAAATTTTTCGTTCTAACAATCTCACACGTAAGAATATTCGTAATAATGTTGGATCCCTAACATGATATAAGCCATTAAGCTGTGACACTACTAACTCTGAATCAAGACGTACCTCAAGAGACAGAACACCATGTAAAATGACATCCCGTAGAAGCTCGATAACGACGCTATATTCAACAACATTGTTTGAAGAGGTCCATAAACATATGCCTCCTGAAGACAATACCTGACCCGTAGGGGTATAAATTCCCCAAGCAGTGGAGGTTGAGTGTTGAGTGTGGTGGCTAGAAGTGAATCCTATATAGATGGAAGAATCCATTGACATATTCCATAAGAAACTAAAGGAAATCAACAAACTTGATCACCATAAGAAAAACCTAACTATGCAAAATACTATACAATAATATACAACAGTCAGCCATGGATGAGAATCATGCATAGTAATTTTAAAGATACAACCCATTTCTAGGCTCCACCAAGGCTGTCCCTTCATAATCTACTAACTCATATACACCCTTCTCTAACACACATTTAACAATGTAAGGACCATGCCACACGGGGTTAAATTTTCCTGCCCCCAAGGGTTATTTAGCTTGATCCCACAAAAGGACCAAATCTCCTTCACTAAACTTCCTTGGATAGATAGATTTATCATATTAGACCTTAACACGATGCTTATTCACTTCTAAATCTGCTAAAGCATCTCAACACTACTCATCAAACTGCTCTAAATGGACAAAATGTTCCTCCAATGGGGAAGTGTTTGGTAAGAGCTCTATGGCTAGCTTCAAAGAAGGGATTTCGCACTCAACTAGCAATATAGACTCCACTCCATGTACAAGATGATATGGAGAAAAACCGGTGGTAGTCTTAAACGTGGTGCTATAATCCCAAAAAGAAGGATATAAAATGATATGCCAATTGGTCTTGCTTTGTGCGATGGTTCATTGCAGAATGGACTTGAGTGATTTATTCACTGCTTCAACCTATCCATTTGCTTGAGGGTAATAAGAAGAAGAATGCTTCTACTTATACCCTAACTTCGAGGCCAACTCTTCCATCATCTGATTCTAAAAGTGCCTACCATGGTCCGTGACAAGATATTTCGAAATACCGAACCAAGTAATGATCTAATTGAATACAAAATGTGTAGCTATCTCACCGTCGGATTTAATCGTGGGGATAGCCTCAACCCATTTCGTGAAATAGTCAACCGTCATGATAATATGATGATGCTCCCCAATTGAAGCTGGGTTGCAATCCATGAAATCAATCCCCCACTTAGTGAAGGGACTGATGATGATAATTGGATGTAATGGGGCATGATGTGAGCGCATATTACATGCAAACACCTGGCAAGGGTGTCATGTATTGACCGCATTAACACAATATTTAAAGATCGACGGCTAGAAATAACCCACTCTCAAGATTTTTTGGGTTGTAAAAATACCAAATACCACCACACACCCCTCCGTGGCAATCACTCAGCACAAGCTCAGCCTCCTCATGAGTTAAAGAATGACATAAAATGGAATCTACCCCACAGAGGTATAATGTGTTATCTACTATGAGGTAATTCTTGGATAGGTGATGTAATCATCATCGTTCATCTCGTGAAAGGTGAGTAGGGGCCTTCAATGTTTGTAAATATATGATAATATCCCCATACCATGGATCCAAAGTTAAGATCAGGAAAATGTGCTCATCGACAAATGTATCTTCACAAACTTCCTCCTCCTCCTCGCTTGGGAAATTAGATATAAGCTCTGAAAAAATCAATGATTTCTTTGATTTTGCCGAAACAAACTTGATATTGAATTCTTACAAGATGACAATCCACTTATTATACTTTCCCCCTATCATCCTTCTAGTGAGGATGAACCGAAATGGATTGACATGGGCTACCACCAAGGTCTAGCAAAGGAGAATATATTGTCTCAATCTTTGAGCTGCATGAACCGTAGCTAAGACAAGTTTCTCCACATGGGAATAATGTATCTCTGCATCTATAAGGTTTCGGCTCAAATAATATATGACATGCTCCTGGAGCTCCTAATCCTCTTGAATTAAAACCATACCAATCGTCTCCATGGATGCGACCACATAAAGTAAAAAGTCATGGCTATAGTCGGGTGGACTAATCACCGGGGCCGATGCTAAGGCTCGCTTAAGTGCATCAAAGGACTCATGGGCTCGCTCATCCCAGCAAAAGGTAATGTCCTTCTTCAAAATACGCGTAAATACTCTAGTCAAATTGGAAAAGTTAACGATGAATCTCCGTAAGAAGTTTTCCATGCCTTGCAAACATTGAAGATGTCTAATGTTTCTCAGGGGAGACAATTGAAGTATTGCCTCAACCTTCAAAGGGTCGACTCTTATACCCTCCTTGGAGACAATGAACCCTAATAAGTGACCAGAATTCACACAAAAGATGAATTTATGAGGATTTAACCTAACCAAGTAATGGCGGCACATTTCGAACACTAATCTCAAATGATAGGAATGACGCATCCTCTGACGAGAATGAGTAGTGGGGTCATCCAAAAATACTTCAATAATCGATTTGAGATCATGGAAGATCAAGGTCATAGCCCATTGAAAAGTGGTTTCGGCATTTTTAAGGCTGAAAGGCATTTTTCGATATGCAAAGGTACCCAAAGGACAAATAAAGGTAGTCTTATGTTGGTCCTCAGGTTTTATTTGTATCCAGAAAAGATGAACATAAAGGAAAATACCTCGCTTCCCACACACTTATCCAAAATTTGATCAATAAATGGTGTGGGAAAATTATCCTTAGGACAGGCATGATTCAAGTCACAAAAATTAGTGCATATACAGATCGTTCCATGCTTCTTATCAACCGGAACGGGGTTTGAAACCCACTTTGTCAAGGGAACGGGATAGATAAAATCGACATTCAAAAACTTTTCTATCTCAGCCTTAATCCTGGGTGATTTTCTAGGATTCACCACATGCAAGCGTTGTCGAATAGGCTTAGCATTAGGATAAGTTTTAATTTCATGCTCAACAATGAGAGGGTCAATACCTGGCATTTCCTCGTATGACCAAGAAAATACATCACGGAATTCTTTGAACAACTCGATATACTCTTGAATATCAGCATGGGAACATTCTACCCTAATATATACATTCTCAATCTTGCCAGGATCGCGAGAGATATTGATAGGAATGGTAGGGGATATATTCGCCATGTTTCCATCAGCCATCGGACTAGGAGAGCTTAATGGAACCACGGGACTACCAATTCTCTCACTAAGAATCTCCCTAAACTCTTCACACTCCAAACGGTCAAGCTTGGGAAGAAAGGAAGATCTATGATGCAACTCTTCCCAAGGTGGCTCAACCCTAGACATAGCCTCAATAATAGCTTCATCTAATGGAAAAATACTATCAAGGTAGTCATGTGTGTGAGAAGACTCAACTGCCCATGCAGGCAGCACATATGGGTCCTCCTCCTCCATCCAGGAAGAGGAAGGAATAGGCTCTGCAACAAATTCAAGATTAGCTTGATATGCTATCATAGTTGTAGGCAACGGCATGTCCGTTCTGATGGGCTCACTCAAAGGACTCGGTGTAGGAAGAATCCAAGGATATTCCATATGAGTGGTGTGAAAAGACACCGAATGAAATGATGACGAAGCCTCACTGGAAGTAGACCTGATCATAAGAAAAGGTGTAGGACAACTAAATGATCCCATAAGGGATGGGTACATGCCAACACCCACACTCCCAATTTTTGGCTGAGAGTGCGTGACAATCAAGACAGAAGCTCCCGAAGATGCGATAACACATGGATTCTTGAATGACATTTGATCAATCGTAACTATCTTCCCATTAAATGGAAAGCATACAACTCGAAATAGAGAAGAAGCTATGGATTGCATACTGTACATCCAATTCCTATCCAGTAACAGATTGTATTCAAGGGGTACATCAACCACCTTAACCTCAATCGCGACGGTCTTCCCTCCCAAACAGACCTTAAGAGAAGGAAGAATGCCATGTGGTCAAAACGATCTACCATCAAACACAGTCAACATGATAGCATATTTAGACAACTCGGGGGAACCCAAACCCTTCCAACATGCCAAACAAATCACAGAAGCAGCAATTCCTCCATAAATCACAGTGTGTTTGGCGGTCTTGTTAAGACATTCTACATGAATCAAGAGAGACACATAGTAAGTAAAGCGAGTTTGTAGTCATGCAGTTTCAAATTTGATGATAGAGGAAGAATTATCATCATTAAAACCAAGAGTAGAAATCAAAGCCTTCCTTTGTGAAGGACAACTCTAAATTACTTCAAGTGCAGACATCGCATAAGGAGTGTGGCCCAAATCTTTGACAATAGAATAGTTCTAGGCGTCTCGGGCATTAGGATTGTTCCATGAACGCTTAAGGACTCCTTTAGGAATGCAAGGTGCAACTTCAGGTTTATTCATAGGGTTTTCAATATGCAAAGGAATCCCATGTGGAGCAGGTTCCTTTCGAAGGTCTGGTTCTGATGAACCATAGTCCTTCGCACGAGTCACAACCTTAGTAGCATGCACCATATTGATGCAACCATGACCATTACTAGCTTCCGAAGGATCTTGATCTCCACCAAACTGATCATGGGTCCTCAAGTTCATATTTTGATTATGAGGTAAAGGGTTAGTCAACATAGCTGGGCCCTGCACTATGAACCTCGAGGCTTCTTCTATCCAAGGGCACAAATGAGTGAGGTGGTCATCCTTACACAACTTGCAAGGAAACTTAACCTTACATTAAGGCTGCTTGTCTCTGCCAGCATTTTAGGCATTCTTGTCATTAGAATTGGCATTTTCATTCCTATTCCAATCCTTATGATTGTTTTTACCCTTCTTCTTATTCCTTCCGGGTTTCTGGTTACCCTTCTGGTCCGTCAATTGCACCAAAAGCACACTCACCATTTGGGTGGGTTGAGACAAAGTTGTGGCTTGTCCCAAGGAATATTGGTTGATAGACAATTGACTCACCTGTTTAACAACCGAATCCATAGGTTTGGTACTCATACAACCAACAATGCCATCGGCATGTGGTCCAGGTTTGATCTTAGGGTCGAAACTAGAACGCGAAGCGTTAGGAATGATCTCATATAACAAGCCGGATTGAGAATAAATCAAATCCAATTCTTGTTCCCTAAAAATGGCTTGTTCCTCATTCTAAACTCCGGATGTAGAAACATCCTTCGCTATATGAGGTAGTAACGACTTAAGGAACCACTCAAGGAGAAACTCCAGCGGTATGAAGGCTTTAATCAATCTCTTTTGTCTACGCCACTCTTGGATATGGTCAGAGATATGTGTGGCTTTGTCTTTTCGAAATGTTGACAAGAGTTTCGTACCAACGTCATAATGCACTGGTAGATGGAAGTGTTTAAGAAAATTCATAGCTAGGTCATTGAACAAAACAAATGCCCCCCTAGGTAAATCTATGTACCATTTCACTGCATGCCCTATAAGGGTGCGTTGAAATAGCCTTAAACGGATCGAATCTTCGTGTAAGGAATCAGAAGAGCACCAAAGGTGAAATGTAGTAACATGTCCACTAGGATCTTCTTCTATTTTTCCCTTGAATTTGGGGATGTCTGAGGGAAGCTTCATAGGGACAGTCGTCAAAGCTGGGTCATAAGATACCGGATCATTCGTTAGTCTCGGCAAGTTAGGCAAATTTAACGTTGCGAGGAAAGGGAGACTAGGTTGAACAGGTCTATGAGACACTCTTTGATAATTTTGGTTCAATAGGACTGACTACCGTAACCACCAGGCCATGGCCATAGTATCCTCCTCCCGTTTGACCCATGGAGGGTGGCATGGAAGCACCATAATGTGGTGTAACTTGAATATTTGGGGCTACAAAGCCATAATTCAAGGATTAAGCAGGTTGTTGATACCTGTACCCATAAGGTGAATAACTCTATGCATACTGTGATCCATAATATGGTCTATAAGAAGTCCCATGAGAAACTCCATAGGTAGGAATATACGTTCCAGAATTAGGAATATGACCTCCAGAAGTAGGAATACGACCTCCGGAGACAACAGGAGGTACTTGACTCTGAGGCACAACTACGCGAGTAGCAGTAGTATGCACATGACTCGTAGCAACATTCTAGCCCGAAGGACCACATGAATGATGGGGAGGAATAACATTCAAAGAACTAGGAATAGAGGACAAAGGGACATGTGAAACTATGTAAGTGGTATTCCCTATCGTCACTCATCTTGGTTCTAGTATCTGAATAGGACTACTAACACCAGGTCTAGGATGAACATGAGATTTAGCCTCCACCACCAGGATGGAGGGTGCAATGTGGCTCGTGCTCCCAAATATCTCCACATGGAAAGGAATGGGAATGCCCCCAGGCATAGTGCTAGGATCAAATTCTGACTTGGCATGATGTGCGAGATCATGTCCAGAGATACCAAACATTCCATAACTAACATAACTAGTGCTCGTAGGTTCATGATGAGTCTCATCGCCCGGAAGCCAATACCGACGACCTGTGAATGAGGGATCATACCCGAAGTGTGTAGGTATATCATGTGAAGGAGAAAACCTAGAGTGTGTAGGTATATCAGGGGAAGGATCATATATAGGAGTAGGATCTTCTTCCCCAAACTCATGAGGTGGAGAATAAAACTCAGGAATTTCATCTTCATGATCTCCCATCGTGTGTGAATCAATGTGAGAAGTAGTTTTCCTATACTGTTTATTTCTCTCTCCCAAAGGAGGAGGATATGTAGAAGGTAGAAGTCTTGCTAAGCAAAGAGAATGGTGGGGTGCCACACCTGAATCCACAATGACTCAAAAAATGAAAAAGACTCTCTAATTACATAAACCCTAAGCAAGCAAACGTGCACATAGAATACACCAATATAATCTAAAGCCAATCACAAGCAAACAAGGGTAGGATATGTGAGCTCCCGAATGAAGCAGGTATGTCTCACCTAGGAGAGGATTGAGACTCCCATACACACCAAGCGGAGGTTCGTAACCAATTATTGTGGCCCTCAGCTTCAATGCATATAGCAACTGTGCTGTCTGACCCCAACCTGGCCGAGACACTTGCAGAATAACCCCTGCAAAGTACTCCCTCGATGACCTATGTAAGGCAACTAAGGTCACCTCAATATAATCGATGCTTAGGCGGATAGTCACAGGCAGGATTGACCGTATGGGCAGGGTAGCAAAGCCCGAAAATCTTGAAAGAGCCCCCGGATATGAATACAATCCTATAAATATCTTTGGTGCTACTGAGTTATGACTAGGGGTCATCCCAATCAATAACCACTCACACTGCCTTGTGCTTAACTCCCTTGTAAGAGGAGGATCCTGAGAAACACTAACTATACCAAGGAATTTCACACTCTCACCTGGACAGACACATACATGTTGTTGTTTAGTGATCTTGGAGAATTTACTCACAATGAAGTATTCCAAGACCCTAAAACCTAATCTTGTTGGTGTACCTTATCAAAGAAAATAGTGTAATCCGTTTTAATTAAGTGTTGATTTTATTTAGCTTTATTACTCAAAAAAGGTAGATGGCTGTGCAACCAATGGTGTTATGATGCAACATGAAGTAAAATGCACACCTAACAATCAATGCAATTGCATTGTGTGGAATGAAAAATAGGGCATGCTACTACGTGAAGTGCAAAATTTTCTTGAAATAACAAATGCAATCATTCCTTTATGAAAGATTGAATAATACTTCTCTAAGAAAATCTACTACAAGTACCATACAAAATGCAAAGTGCAATGCATAATGATGCAAATAAGCAAATATTTTTGGATTTTTTGAATAAAAATGAGATAGCAAAGCAAAAGGATGATTCTACCACCCCCAGAATCTACAAGTACAATCAAATAGCCCTCACACAAAGTACTAAGGTAAAATAACTCTAATGCACTAATCCCAAAACAAAAAATCGAAAATGCAATGACAAGAACATTCTTAAAAAAAAATTACCCTGAAAAAGGTGTTTCTGGTCAGAAACAGAGGTGTATACAGACTCTAGCAGTATCAAAGGAAACTCAGCAATCATCAAAATTCACCTAGCAACAATCAATCTTCCTCTGAAGGAAAAACGCAGGGCATACGCGACTGTATGTAGAAAACCCGCATATGTACGCAGATATAGCAGTCAAAACCGTGTGTATATGCGACTGTGAGTTAAAAACTCACGTACAGGAAGAAAAATGTATAAAAATGAAGGCAAGCGAATAAGCTAATACAAAATTCATATCAATCAGACACTACCAGGAAAACATGCCTCCAGACTCGACTCAGAAACAGAGAAATTGGAGCAATTCAAGAACATTGAATGCTGATAAAACCCCCCCAAAGGACAATTACTAGGAACTCCCCAGCAGAGTCACCAATTCTGTTACAGAGAGAAATTCCTATGGCTTAGGGTACCACAACAAACAACTTGACTCCAGAAATCAATCCTTTCCTATATGCAAGAGAAACCAAATATCTAACACTAAAGGATCTCGATTCGTACCTTATTCTAGACGGTTGATGTAGATCCCTATTGAGCTTTCCAACTCTAGCTTGAATTGATAAATTTCTTCCTCAACATTCAATAAACAAGATAAGCATGCTATATATAATCGTGTTAGATCTACTCTATCATATATAATCAATAACATATAATAATTTGAAATCATCCATCGATCAAATATTCATTCAAAAACACATTATTGGATAGGAAAAGATATTTCTATTAATATAAAATAGAGATTACAATAGAGACAACCTTTGTCAGTATGTTTGTGAATTGGAGAAACTGAGTCCCCCACTTGGGCCTCCACCACTTCAGTCCTCCATCTCTCGACAGCAAGCTCACAAGCAAAAGGAAAGCTTGGGAAGAACACAAAAGTGCTCCAAGGGATAAAGGGATGCAGACTCAAGTATAAGCTCTGGCAACAACGGACTATGGTTTTCTTGCTCTCAATTCCTCATTCCTTCAATGTATCTAAAGGGTTCCTTATATAGCTTTTCAATGGGGTAATGAAAGGTCAAATCCAAGCGATCTCAAGGCATAGGGAAGGCTAGGAGACATGTGAGTCAGATCCACATCAAGGAAAACTCCAAAATAATTTGGCCTTTTGCATACATCCCGATGTACACAATTTTAGGGGTCAAACCCACGTATATACACGAGAAAGGGTTTAAAAGTTGTGTATGGCAAATTTCGCACGTTTTTAGGGATGATCTTGGAAACATCAAAAGTACAAAAATGGTCCATTGGATCTAAGGAGTTTGCAGAGGTACATGAAAGTCCATAAAAATGTGATTCACCATGTGTGGTAAAATCAGCTATAACAATTACTAAAATCACGCAATCCTCATGGAATGAAAGCCAAGCCAAAGAACAAGCAATGTAAAATGAACGATCAAGAAAAGGAGGCCATGAAATCACCTAACGAGTTAAGCAAGATCAACTGAAAACACATTAAAATCTATGTATTTACAAAATTCATATGGGGATCCCTTGATTTCGTACAAAATTAAAGGGATTTGTTGGGGTGCCAACACAATGGAGCATGGAGACACATGGAGACTATGAGGCCCACACAAGCTAGAAATTTTGTGCCACATGGCATCCTCCTCTTGCAATTTCGAATCCATGTGAAGTATAAAGGTTATTGCTTGAGTTAGAAGGATAATGCACTTGGATATATGCACCATAGGTCTAATTTGGGAGGAAATGTAACTTACATGGGAAAGGAAGAGTCATTTTGGAGCTAGTGAGACACTTGGACTAGATTCCCTAGCTCCATGACAACAATGATGAAGATGCTATGTCACCTATGACACAAATAAGATATGAAGGCTGAGATATGACATATATGACATGTCAGGTCCAAAAATATCATCCAATATATCTCTCATGTGATTTGAGGAAGCTCAATGGGCTCCAACTCAAATTTGGGGAAGGTGGAAGGATAGGAAAGGGAGGACACATGGGAAATCATAAGAAAACACCCAAATTCGAATTGGATTGAGTTTGTGGATGGATGGGGAACCTTACAAGGATAATTATGTTTATAAAATATAGTAAGAAACCAAGATATTTTATTTTTATCAATTGAGAAATTTTCATTTGTGAATTGTGAGAGCTAGTGCATGGCTAGTTTTTTTCCCTTGGCCAATTTCGAAGGTGAAATGTTCCCATCCAAGTTGGTGTTTGGAGAGGCCACTTAGGTATTTAATCGAGATTTAATGGATTCTTATTTTTAGGTATAATATAGGGTATCATGTGTATTCCTCTATTTTAGCATTTTCATAAATTTTAATGTCGTAATACCCAATAGTTGTATGTTAAAATGAGTTTAAATGAGCAAACAATGGCCATTTCCACTCTATTTGGATATATGCCATGGTAATGCTTATTATTTTGAATGGAGTAATGTATATATGATAAATTTATGATGAATGTAATTTAATTAATGTGTATTTAAAGTCTCATGTTCATTTCTTAAGCATTGGAAACCATTTTATTGATTTTTATTGCATTGGGAGAAGATTTGGTGCATTTTCCCCAAGGGTCGAAATTGTGATTTGGGAGATGTTTGGGAAAGAGTAATAACAGCCTGTATAAACTGAAACATGATGCATATGAGACTTAAAAAATTTTCCTTACACATTCCCTTCCTATTTTAAAAAATTTGAGTGACTTTGGGACCATTTGAGAAGCCATTTCTGATAATTACCCAGGGGGAATTGGAGCCCCAATTTGCTAGTAAAGATTCCTACTTTGAACATAACATTAAAAAAGTTTTCAGAAGTAATTGGGGGGTCACAAAACATCCCTCAAAATAATATTTAAGTTATAATATTAGTCATGTACCTTCTGATAAAGTTTTGGAGCATTTGGGTCAATTTGGAGGTCTAGACATCCAAACTAGTTAAGGTCGAAATTGGGGAAAAAGTGAAAAAATGGTCATGTAATAAAATTTCAAAAAATGACATTACAGTGTACTTGAATTAATAAGACATTAGTTGAGTCTTAGTTGTGATAAAAAAAAGTTTAGTTAATTAAGGAATCAACTAAATTTATGCAAGTGGTTGTTGAATATGACACTGATGGATAAGCATTAGTTACATTCAATTATGTTCATTACTATTCAGTTATGTTCAGTTACATGCAGTTCTAGCTAGTTCAGTTTAGTTCATTCGGTTAACAACTCAGTTAGAGGAAGCTAAACTCAGTGAAGGGGCACATGGTTGAATATGAGACAATGTTCTCAGTGTTAACTTCTTACTAAAGCATGCAAATATTCACTACCTTCCTTATATGAACTAGTTGACTTGTTATTAAAGTGCTATGCACTTGGAAAGATAAATACAATGTACCATTTGATCTATACTCTCTTATGCTCTTGTAAAAACAATATGATATTGTGTTTTAATCATTCTCTGTCGATTACCAATCATAATATAAGATTATTTGTTGGGTTTTTTATCCTCCGGATTGATGGAGGGTTTTCCCAGGGTATATCCTATGTTCTATGGTTTGATTTATTTATGTCCTTGGATTATTGATGAGATCTATCCACACTTAAATTATGGATTAAAGTTTTAAAGTTCAACAAAATCCGTTTTTTTTTTCTCAAACACTAACATGGTATCAGAGCAAGGGTGTGCAAGAGCTTAATTTGCGCAATAAAAAAATCCTACGCAGATATTGAAACATTGAGCAAAGATCTTAGAGCCATGGCAACAATATCTGTCCAACCAGAAGACTGAATTTAATTTCTTCCAACTTCAACACATGAAAGGAAAGGGTGTTAAGAATTCTTGAGGAGCATGATCTATATGTCTATGCAGCCTCGATGAGTGAAGATTCTTTATCTGATGCTACACGAATTAAAGAGCAAGTCAATATGCACCATTTTTGTCACTTTTTAGGAGATAGATTTTAATGGAAACGTTTTGATCAATTCATGAGGAATCAGTAAAAACGATTTTGAAGCCACTTCCCAAATAGACTTATTTATCTTATGAGCAAGAATATTTCAAAAATTCACAACTGCTTGATAGATACGATCAAGTAATTGAAGATGAAATTTGAATAATTCATGTTATGGTCATTTTCCCAAAGTGGACAATTTAATGGAATAACCACAGGATCCATGGTTTGGATATCATCACTATTCAATGGATCTTGTGTAAAATAAGAGCCTCATAGAGTTGATATTTCATTCGAGTAGAGGAATATCATTGGAAAAATTATGTCTGGAAGAAGAGCATTTGCGTTGAGTTGCATGGGATCCAATTTCTCCATGCAAAGATTCACTACCTCTTGCATGCACTCAAATTTTCAAAGAGATCAAGACCAAGGGACTCTAGTAATCTCCATAAGGAAGCGGATATCAATATGGAGCATGCAAAACAATGAAAGATAATTTCCCATATTTTTTTATTATATGCTATTTAGATATGTTGAAATATTGTAACTTTGAAGAATATTCTATATGTATCTTTTGTGGTCCCCGATGGTCCTACCGGGAGAACCACTTGTATTATCTTGTACCCCGATGCTTCTAATCGGAAGAACTAATAAGAGTCATGAGGTTGTCCCCTCTAATTGTAAAGGTGGGTCATTAGCACCCCAGTGTGGTTACTTGAGTGTACATGTGTAACTCGGGCCTACATGATTAACTTGAGCCTACATGTCGGATGACTTAATTGAAGTGAACGGATGGATATAAATACAGGTGTAGATCTCCTCATTTGAGACACACACTCTCACTTGTGTAGTGCATTAGTGGAGAAGAGAAGTAGTTGAAGAAGGAGGAGGATCAGGCTTTGATCTCCTTGCTGGTTTTATCTTTTATATTTTTGGGACATCTATATTGAGGAAGCTTTTGCTGGGTTTTTCCCAGGATAAATATTTGTGTTCCTTTTGTATGGTTGTGCTTGTCTATCTTTCAGTGATCCTGTTTATATGCTTTTGTTATGAAAATGAAATGAAATACTGATGTCTTAGCTAAGCATATGAAAATTTAACATGGTATCAGAGCCACCTTGGAAAGAATACATTGTGCAGCTACAGAATCTAGGTATTCTTAATTTTTGGTTCTCTCTCCACAATTGATTAGCAAAATAAGGCTAGGCTGACTCTCCATTGAAGGGCGCATCTTTCTGTCGAAGCGGAATTCGATTCCGAGCATTTTCAGTTTTCGGTGTGGGAAATTAGGGATTCTTGCAGAAGAAGAATTTTTGAGTGAGCCCAACATAGGATTTCTCTCCTCATAAAAATTGAAGTTTAGAGACCTGGATCAATATTTTTGGTTGGGTGAAACTCTAGGAAAGTCAAACCCTAGTTTGACCCGGAGCTAGAAAAACCCTAAATACTAAAACTGCTACATTTTGGTATATTCACCATATCCCAATATTGTCGAAGGTTCAGGAGCTGAAAATTTTATATAGCGAATATATAGTCCTGATGAACATTTTTCCCAAACTTCAGCCTCTGATTCACTATATTCTAGGAGATATGATCCCTCCAAGTTAGGGTTCGAGCCTCTTCCAGAATTCATCGCTAAACAGGACACCTAGGGAAAATTTCTATAGCTTGGTCTACAGAGGTCCAAATGTAATTCCTAAAGATGTTCCAGAAATAGCATGGATATTACTTTCTGTGGTCCAAATTTCAGAACCGGATGATGAACCAGTGACACGTGGCATGCCATACAACTTCACTGTTCTGAACAGTCTTGTAACAGGTCACCTTGGGAAAATGATAATAAATCCAAATTGGTGAAACCAATTCTAATGAATCCTATGGTGTTGGATCAGTAACATTTGAAGTTACCTTAGTGAAAAATTTCAGACATAGAGGAGTAGTAACTTCGGAAATATCACAGAAACAGTAATAGACATTTCTGCAGAAGAAATTGAAAAACTAGGGCTTCCTGTTCCAGGAGCTTCCCTCCACTGTTTTCAAAAAAGGAGTACATTGGACAGCTCCATTTGAAGAGATATATCTTTCTATCCAATCATATCTAAAATATTCCAAGTTTTGAAAATTAGGGTTTCTCTGACAAACCATAGATCATCCAACTCTGGAAGCAGGACGGACACCTCAAATCGGTAAGATCTAATCTTTTTCTATTTGCATTTGAGGTTCTCATTGCAAAGTGATCTATCACATCAGCTTGATGATAAGTTGGGTGAAGTTGAAAACTTCCAAGCATGAAAGTATTTGATCCCTCTGAAGAAAATGAATTGGACACCTACATGAGTAGAGAGGTTCCAGTTCTAGAGGGAGATGAGCCTCAAATCCTTACACAAGAAGAACTTGATCAATGCCAAGAAGATCACTATTGATTCAATCATGGATCAACTTGTACCACAAGTGTCTTCCCTAAAGACACCAAATATGTTTGATTCCTTGATCAAGCTATTTGAAGATAAGAACATAATTCAGAAGATGGATTTGAGAAAACAGTTGAAGAATGTGAAGATCCAGAATGCATAACATCTTGAAGCAGTAGAAGAAGAAGCAGAGAATGCAGAAGTGGTGATAGCCACCTTGAATGGCCTCCCATGATCATGGGATTCATTCATGCGAGGAATGTGTACCAGAAGTAAATGATTACTTTCAGTTGACTTTGGGAAGAAAAAGAAGCTCATCTCATAAGAAGAGAAGAAGAAAGATGGGAGAAAATTGAAGATCAAGCTCTCACCATTCAAAGAATATCCCTCAAGCGATGAGGAATATGAAGAACTCAATTCTTGATGAACCTCTTATACATCTTATCATTTGGATAAGAAATGATGATTTCATGAATGAAGAAGATGATGAAGGAGAATGATCAAGAAGGAGTCTACCCACAAAACAAACAAAAGATAAGTATTCAATTAATGATATTGTTTTGTTATGCATATTCAGTTGATGTGTTATTCATGATAGATTGTTTGCATTAATGACTGTATACTACTAATATGCATGTGATCGGTAAGTAGCTCATGGTTCTATACATCTCTCCATTGCTACTTATCTAGAATGAAACCTCTTTACATGACATATTGGATTAGTGCACAATCTCAATGATGTCATCTAGAAAGTTTCCATGAGATATGGATGAATGTTGTATTGGCTAAATAATTGCATGATGCATAAGAATTTGTCGTTATGCATATGTTTTATGAAATAGTTCTAACCATGCAATTGGTGCATTTGAATTGTACGAAAGGTCCTGAACAACCTCCTACAAGAAAACAAGGATGAGACTTGTTCTGAAGAACAAGTGATGACAATTCAATAAACATGAATCTGAAGCTCCCAAGGTTAGAGACACCATGACAAAAGAAAGAGCTTCAGAGAGCAGTATATCCACCTCGAAGGATGAAGACCACCATGGGTATAAGAGATAAATCAAGATGAAGAAAAGGATGCCATGATCAAAGAATAACAGTTGATCATGGGGAATGATGTATACAATATGATTTCGAGACATAAAGGGAAGTACGTAGTATCTTCCATATGGATCTACAAGAACAAGTGTACAAAGAAAAGGTTCATGATTTGCCTCAGAAAGAATAGACTGTGACATGACATACTCTATTGACAAGTATATATCAAGCATAGAGCGACCTGTACAGAATGAAGAGGGAAGACGATACTCCACTTCAGGGGGAGTGACTGCAGAAGATATCTAAGTTCGACATGGTCCGACATGATGGACAGCTTCCTGCTGGATCGAGACTTTACCAAAAGTAAAGCCGATCCTAACCTTTATCTCAAGGTTGTAGAAGATGAAATTGTCATCCTGTTATTATATGTGGATGACTTATTGTTGGAATATAATCCGTCGGGATTATATTTTGTAAATAAATAAAGGAAAATGAATAGTTATGTAGGAAGCTGAAAAGGCTGGTCGGAAGATGAAACTCAACCAGCATATGTAATGTATAAATAAATGATTTTGCAATGGAATATATGAATCGAGAGTTATTCATTCCAACAGTGGTATCAGAGCGAGTGCCTGCCATAACTCCTGCCTGTATGCTTTTCAGTCCTAGCAGTCTCGCTGCCAAACCATCACCCTTCCTTCTACTTATTTATTTCAGGATTTCTACCCCATCAGTCTATATTTGCATGTGTTTTCCTAAAACCAAAGTGCCATAATTTTGTGCGTTATTTTGCTGCTCACCGCCAGTCCTACTAGCCTACATGCATTCATTGTATGCGCTATGGTCCTAGACCTGCATTTGAGAGCCTTCTCTCATTTCCCACACTTCCCATCATGGGAACAATCCATATGCTATATGTGAAGCCATGTTGTGTGAGCCATGATTTCATGTGAAGATTTGTTTTGAGAGCTGCTATGGAAGTTTGAGTGTTGTGACCAGCCAAGAGGAGATCTCAGTACTCAAACTGAGAACTTGTTGAAGATTGAAGCCTGTGATATACTGCTACGAGTTCTTTGAAGCTTGGTGACTGAAGATCGCTGGTGGAAGACTCATGCCTTTACTCAAGAGCATGGAGATGGAAACAATGCCACTACGTTAACTATCTGTGAGAGCTCAGATAATCGTCTGAAATATTTGTGGAACGTGAAGACCATTGTGTAGGGCTACAAATTTTTGCATTAAGAAGTGTTGCGATTACTAGGGTGGAAACCCTAATTTTCTGTGGTGCGTCCTCTCTAGGGTGGAAACCCTAATTTTATGTTGTGTGTTGGTATCACTAATGAAACATGTAGCTTATGTTGGTAAAGACTACATCGTGGATGGTGTTTTCTCTTTTTTGTGTGAACTGTTCATGCTGATAAACTGCGACCATTCTGTGAAGATTGTGTAAGCTCGTGGAGTATCATGAAGTTGGAGAGTGCTGCGATTTATTTGGTGTGTATTTGATGAGCTTGAAGACTGAAGTTGTGACCACATTCTACGTGAAAGGAGATTGCTGAGACTGCCCATCATGTTGACTACATAAAGATTTGGATTTTGAAATCTGCGAAGAGCTGGGTTGGTGTTGAACGAGCTGTAAAGTATGAGAGTATATTGATATTGTGCAATAACTCTACTACTGTAATAAGATCGTGAAGTGTACTGCTTCAGAATGCATTGAGCTGCTGGAGATACAACCTACCATTGAAGAAGCCAAGTCATGCTAATACAAAACAAGCATGCTGAAAGTTATTATTTGTTGATATATTCTTGTACTATGAAAATTTGAAATGTAATACTCATGTAATAGGACTCTAAAGCAAATGATATAGAGTTGCTGAATTATTCTGATAAGCTGCGGAATTGTATAATAGGATGCAAAATCATTTTCTAACTTGTAAAAGACCAAGAACTCAAGCCTGTATCCTATAAATTTTTAAATATTTCTATAAGTTGCTAGATTCAATCACAGAAGATGCAATCTATAGCTTCTAAGAGAGGCAGAGGAAGAAGAAACTTTAGAGGTAGAGGAGGCAGAAACAACTCCAGCAAAAGATCAGATTTGAAGTGCAAGCATTGTGGAAAGACTGGACACACAGCAGATTAGTGTTGGGCTTCATGGGACTCCATCAAAGACAGACATAACCAGAAGAAAGATGACAATAAGAACCAAGATGCTATTAAATATTCAGATTCTTCTCATTGTATTGTTGCACATTGTAATCTTGGTATTAATGAAATGATTTCACTTTCATCTTACACAGATTGTTGGCTACTTGATACTGGTGCAACATCACACATGAATTTTAGAAAAGACTGTTTTGAAGAACTTAATGAAACAATAAATGGCATAGTTTACTTTGCAGATAAGTCAAGTATTAAACCAAAGGAAATGGGCACCATTCGGCTGAAGATGCCTAGATTCCCTAATTTATTGTTGAAGAATGTTCTTTATCTTCCAGAGTTGCAGAGAATCCTGCTGTCCTTGGTGCAGATTCGACCCCAAGGACATTCCATCCACATGTTTGATGGAATCGTAGAAATAAGAAAGTCCTCTAACAACCAAGTCATCATGACTGGATACAAATATGGGAAGCTGCTGAAGCTAAAGGGTTCATCTGCAAGGGTTCAGAACTATGCCTACCTCTCTCAGCATGGAGAAGGTAATTTGTCATCAAGTTTATTTTGGCATGCAAGATTTGGTCATCTGAATTATAACAGTCTTCGTTTGTTGAGAAATAATGGTGTATTTGGTTTTCCCACCATTCCCAAAAAGAAGAGCAAATGTGATGCATGTATATTAGGGAAACACAGTAAGCTGCCATTCCATGAATCTAATTTCAGAGCAAGTAGGAAATTAGAATTAGTGCATTCTGATTTATGTGGCCCAATGCCAACTCCTTCTGCCAATGGGAATAAGTATTTTATGACCTTTGTTGATGACTACTCAAGAATGTGCTGGATTTACTCATTAAAGACAAAATCAGACGCATTTCAAACATTCAAGGACTTTCATGCATTGATAGAAAAACAAGAACAATCTAAAATTGGTACACTTCGTACTGACAATGGAAAATAATACACTTCAAATGCTTTTGAAGATTATCTTTGTCAACATGGAATTGCACATCAGACTACAGTTCCCTACAATCCTCAACAAAATGGTGTAGTAGAAAGAATGAAAAGAACCATAATGAATATGGTACACTCAATGATGTTTTTTAAGAATGTAAAACTAATATTTTGGGGTGATGCAGTGAAATGTGCAGCCTATTTGAGAAACAGAAGTCCCTCAAATGCTCTTGATAACAAGACTCCACATGAAATGTGGTTTGGCCATCTCCCTTCAGTTAGGAATCTCAGAGTTATTGGTTCCACCTGTTATGCCTTGATTCCAAAGGAGCAAAGAAACAAGCTTGGTGCTTGAAGCAGAAAATGCATTTTCCTAGGGTATGAAGAAAACTACAAGGCATACCGTTTGTATGATGAGGTAAACAAGAATTTTGTTATTTCCAGAGATGTCATTTTTCTTGAGACTAATAAAAATGACCAGTCCATTGAGAGACAGCTTGATCGTTTGGAAAATTATCCTCATCCAAAGAAATATTCTGAAAATGAATATGAAATTCCAAACCTTGAAGGGGGGATTCCTATTCTGGATCAACCTTTGGAATTTCCATATGAAGCACCAACTCCCTCGCATGAAGAAGTTCCTGCTACTTCACCTAAACAAGAGATTCAACTGGATGATGTGATTGAGAGACTTGGAAGACTCAACCTTGAAGGAAATGAAGCACCACCAGCTGATCAACCAGTACCATCAGGGAAGATTCCTAAATGGGCCACAAAGACACTTGAAAGTGTCCATCTGGATGAAGTTGGAAAGACGGGAACGAGAAGTTCAAAAAGACATGAAGATGGAGGAGAAGCAGATAATTCAGGTGATGACATGGATGTATCATTTGATTGTGAATTTAATTTATCTGCTAACTTTGAACCAACTTCCTTTGAAGAAGCTTCTACTCGATTTGAGTGGAAAGAAGCTATGCAGAATGAGTATGATGCACTCATGAAGAATGGAACTTTGAAGCTGGTTGACCCTCCAGTTGGAACCAAACCAATTGGCTGCAAGTGGGTATACAAGAACAAATACAGATCAGAGGGCTCACTTGACAAGCACAAAGTGAGGCTTGTAGCAAAAGGATATGCACAAAAGGAAGGAATTGACTATGAAGAAACATTTTCTCCCACAGCAAAATGGGCTACCATCCATACCTTACTCTCTTTAGCTGCTCAGAATGGGTGGAAAGTTCATCAGATGGATGTGAAGACTGCTTTCTTGAATGGAGACTTGAAAGAGAATGTCTTCATGTCTCAGCCAGAAGGATTTGTTGTGAGAGGAAAAGAACAAAAGGTATGCAAGCTTGTCAAATCCTTGTATGGCCTAAAACAAGCGCCTCGCGCATGGTATGAAAAATTAACCGAGCATCTTTTGAAGTTAAATTTCAAACATTTTTATCTTGATGATGCAACACTATTTATAAAGAAAGTTGGAAGATCTATTGTGTATCTTGTGGTGTATGTAGATGATCTTTTGATGAAAGGGAACAATGAGAGCTATATAGCATCCATAAAGAAAGATTTGAAAAAGATCTTTGAAATGACAGATATGGGACATCTCCACTATTACTTAGGAATTGAAGTCACTCAACATCCTAAGTACATATTCCTATCTCAGAAAAAATATGTTGGAGAACTACTAAACAAATTTTGCATGACAGATTGCAATCCTATATCTACTCCAATGGAACAGAAAATGAAGCTCACATCAAGCGAAGGAAAAGAATTTGAAGATGCGACCAAGTATCGACAACTTGTAGGAAGACTTATTTACCTTACAACAACTAGACCAGATATTTCTTATGTTGTTGGCATACTTTCAAGGTTCATGCATAAACCTTGTGAAGGACACTGGTCAGCTGCAAAAAAATTTCTAAGATACTTGAAGGGGACTCAAGACGTTCGACTCAAGTACTCTAAGGTGGATGGCTTCAAACTTATTGGGTACTCAGACTCAAATTTTGATGGTGATAAGGAGACATGAGTATCAACTTCTGGATACACTATGAGTCTTGGATCAGCAGCTCTCTCATGGAGATCACACAAACAGTCAGTTCAGACAGATTCAACAATAGAAGAAGAATATGTGGCTGCAGCTGAAGCAATGAAATAAATAGTATGGCTCATGAAGATACTTGAAGATTTGCAAGAAAAACAAGAGAAATCCACTCCATTATTGATTGACAATACTTTTGCAATCAAGCTGGCTAAGAATCCCATATTACATGATCGAACCAAACACATCAACACAAAGTATCGTTTGATTCAACATCATGTAGAGGCCAAGACAGTCCATCTTCGACATTGTTCCACAAATGATCAAGTTGCAGACATCTTCACCAAAGCACTTGGATGAGAAAAATTTGAAAGATTCAGAAACATGCTCGGACTTACTAACACCCCTTCGGATTAAGGGGGGGATTGTTGGAATATAATCCGTCAGGATTATATTTTGTAAATAAATAAAGGAAAATGAATAGTTATGTAGGAAGCTGAAAAGAATGGTCTGAAGATGAAACTCAACCAGCATATGTAATGTATAAATAAATGATTTTGCAATGGAATATATGAATCGGGAGTTATTCATTTCAACACTTATCCTTGTCAGGAAATGAGAAACAGGTCATCGAAAGAAAGAAGAAAATAGCAGAAGAATTTGAGATGAAAGACCTTGGGTTAATGCATTAATTCCTAGGTCTGGAAGTATGGCAAAGTTCAGAAGAAATATTTCTCAACCAGGGAAAGTATGTGGTAGAGATATTGAAGAGATTCAATATGTTGGAATGCAAAGTCATGGCCACACCTATGGAATCCAACCTAAAGCTGTTAGCTGATGAATCATAAGAATTAGTGGATATGACTCATTATAGACAGATCATTGGGTCATTGATGTACTTAACAAATACCAGACTAGGCATTTGTTTTGCTGTGAACACCTTAAGTCAATATCTTGTTCAACCAAGACGGGTTCACCTAGTAACTGCAAAACATGTGGTGAGATATCTGAAAGGGACTATAGACTTTGGTTTATATTATGATGGTAGCCATGAGTATAGATTGTATGGCTACATAGATGCAGATTGGGATAGAAGTATCTCAGACAGGAAAAGCACATTAGGTAGATGCTTTTGTTTGGGGTCTGCTATGAGTTCATGGTTTAGCAAAAAACAGTCCAGTGTTTCTTGTAGCATGGCTGAAGCAGAATAAATAGAAAATTGCTCTGCTAAGTTGTGAAGCCATATGGCTTCGGAAGCTGATATCAGGTCTCTTTGAACTGAAGATGGATACTACATTGATTCTATGTGATAACAAGAGTTGTGATAACAGAGAACCCCGTGTTCCGTCGTAACACATAGAAATCCGGTATTTCTACATTCAAGATAAAGATGCAGATGATGATGTTTCGGTATTTACATACTGTAGATACAGATGATGGTGATTCAATATTTCTATACTGAATATATAGATGATGATGATTTCAGTATTCCCATACTGAAGATATAGATGATGATGATTTCAGTATTCCCATACTGAAGATATAGATGATGTTTCAGTATTTACATACTGTAGATGCAGATGATGGTGACCTGGTGATGCTTTTAGTATTCATATACTTGAGATACAGATGGTGATAGTTTAGTATTCACATACTAAAGATGTAGATGATGATAGTTTGGATGATGATGTACTGATGAAGCCTTTGTCTCAAGTAAAGTTTGAACACTTTCGAGACAAGCTTGGTGTTGTTCGGAAAGACCTCCTTGAAAGGGGGAGTAGTGATGTTGCAGTGGGACTGTATCATCCCTGGGCATCTGCCCTAAAGTGATCCGATGACCTCGATCCTCGAGAATGAAGAGGGATTGTATAATCCCGGGACATCTGTCCAAAAGTGATCCAGTGACCTCGGTCCTCAAGACTGAAGAGGGATTGTATCATCTCGGGACGTCTGTCCAAAATAGATCTAGTGAATTCGGTCTTCATGAATGTGGTGGGATTTCATCATCCCTGAACTTTGGTTCAAAATGTATCCGGAGGGCTCGGCCCCTGTGAATGTGGTGGGATTGCATCATCCTTGAACTTCGGTTCAAAATGTATCCAGAGGTCTCGGCCCCTGTGAATGTGGTGGATTGCATCATCCCTCAACCTCGGTTCAAAATGTATCTGGAGGTCTCAAGCCCCGTGAAAGTGGTGGATTGCATCATCCTTGAACCTCGGTTCAAAATGTATCAGGAGGTCTTGGCCCCTGTGAAAGTGGTAGGATTGCATCATCCCTGAACCTCGGTTCAAAATGTATCTCGTGATCTCGGTCCCTGTGAATGTGGTAGGATTGTATCATCCTTGAACCTTAGTTTAGAACGGATCTGATGACTTTGGTACTCGAGAGAATGTGTTGATCACATAATTCCTAGAGGAAGGATTGTCTGAGTTCCACATATGTGTTGATCTTGTAATTCCGAAAGGAAGGATCTTTAGCAACTCCGTAAAGACCTAAATCCCGTAATTTCGAAAGGAAGGATCATTGACTTGATCTCGTAATTCCAATAGGAAGGATTGTCTGAGTTCCACAGATGTGTTGATCCCGTAATTCCAATAGGAAGGATTGTTTGAGTTCCACATCTGTGTTGATCCCCTAATTCCAAAAGGAAGGATCGCTAGTAAATCCGTAAATGCCTAAATCTCGTAATTATGAAAGGAAGGATCATTAAATTGATCCCGTAATTCCAATAGGAAGGATTGTCTGATTTCCACAGATGTGTTGATCCCGTAATTCCAATAGGAAGGATTGTCTGAGTTCCACAAATGTGTTGATCCCGTATTTATGAAAGGAAGGATCGTTAGTAACTCCGTAAAGACCTAAATACCGTAATTTCGAAAGGAAGGATCGTTAGTAACTCTGTAAAGACCTAAATCCTGTAATTCCGAAATGAAGGATCATTGGTAACTCCGTAAAGACCTAAATCCCGTAATTCTGAAAGGAAGGATCATGTTGATGTTTTGATGATGTTGATTTTTTGATGATGATGATGATGTTTCTGATCGAAAGATCAGATGTTGCTGATGATGATGATGTTCTCTGATCGAAAGATCAGAAGTTGCTGATGATGATGATGTTCTCTGATCGAAAGATCAGAAGTTGCTGATGATGATGATGTTCTCTGATTAAGAGATTAGAATATGATGATGATGCTATTGCTGACGATGATGATGTTCTCTGATCGAAAGATCAGAATATGATGATGATGATGTTTTTGATCGAAAGATCAGAAGTTGCTGCTGCTGATGATGTTCTCTGATTAAGAGATTAGAATATGATGATGATGTTGTTGCCGACGATGATGATGTTCTCTGATTGAAAGATCAGAATATGATGATGCTGATGTTTCTCTAATCAAAAGATCAAAAGTTGCTGATGATGATGTTCTCTGATTGAAAGATCAGAATATGATGATGCAGGGATAATTTTAGGGGCGAATTTTAGCCCGGTGGGCTATTTTTCCATGTTTTTCTCCCAAAAAGATTCGCCATTTTGCATTTTTTGAAGCCCTGTTTCGCCCAATTTTGATGGGGTAAAATTTTTTCACCCTAAAAATCGCCAAATTATTATATAAACGATATAAAATCCTTGGAAATTAAAATATTGTTTGAAAAATATCGCCAATTATTTTATAGTTGTCGTTTTAAGAATTGGTAATATTCGCCAACATTTATACACTTTTAAATAAGTATGGTTCCTTAAAATCATCCCTGTGATGATGATGATGTTTTTTGATCGGAAGATCAGAAGTTGCTTATGATTATGATGTTGCTGCTGATGATGATGTTTTCTGATTGAAAGATCAGAATGCGATGACGATGATGATGTTTCTGATCGAAAGATCAGAATGTGATGATGATGAGATCCTGAGGATGATGATGCCGTATTATCAAAGTATGATGATGATGACGTACTGATCTAAAGATCAGAATATGATGATGAGTTGATGTTAGAGTATGATGATGTTCGGTTGATGATGTTTTTGATCGAAAGATCAGAGGATGATGATAATGATGTTTCTGATTGAAATATCAAAGTATGATGATGATGATATTTTGATGATGATGATGATGTTGATGTTTTGATGATCTTTTGATGATGCTTCTGATCGAAATATTAGAGTATGATGATGATGTTGTTTCTGATCGAAAGGCCAAAGTGATGAAGAAGATGTTTCTTATCGAAAGGTCAAAGTGCTGAAGATGATGTTGCTGATTGAAAGGTCAAAGCGTTGAAGATGTTGCTGATTGAAAGGTCAAAGTGTTGAAGATGTTGCTACTGATTGAAAAGTCAAGATGCTGAAGATGTTGCTGATCGAAGCAGTCAAAGTACTGATGATGTTGAAGACTACATGATGTTGAAAAGATTCCAATGATTTATAGATGTGTTACCTTGATGATGTTGAGGATGTCCTCTCCTACTATTTTTGTTGTTGTTGTAGAATACCCTTCTCATTAAGGGGGAGTGTTTAAATATTGTAACTTCGAAGAATATTCTATATGTATCTTTTGTGGTCCTCGATGGTCCTACCGGGAGAACCACTTGTATTATCTTGTACCCTAATGCTTCTAATCAGAAGAACTAATAAGAGTCATGAGGTTGTCCCCTCTAATTGTAAAGGTGGGTCATTAGCACCCCAGTGTGGTTACTTGAGCCTACATGTTGGATGAGTTAATTGAAGTGAACGGATGAATATACATAGAGGTGTAGCTCTCCTCATTTGAGACACACACTCTCACTTGTGTAGCGCATTAGTGGAGAAGAGAAGTAGCTGGAGAAGGAGGAGGATCAGGCTTTGATCTCCTTGCTGGTTTTATCTTTTATCTTTTTGGGACATCTATATTGAGGAAGATTTTGCTGGGTTTTTCCCTTGAGGGTTTTCCCAGGATAAATCTTTGTGTTCCTTTTGTATGGTTGTGCATGTCTATCTTTCAGTGATCCTTTTTATATGCTTTTGTTATGAAAATGAAATGAAATACTGATGTCTTAGCTAATCATATGAAAATTTAACAAGATATATGTTGTTAAATGTTTTCATTACAGTCATATAGAGATTCATATTCCCGAGATTAGGAATTTTGAGAATATATGTTGATTGTCTTTCATTTATTTGCAAATAAACAAAATTCATAACATATGACTATAAATCATGCATGATAAGATATGAACATAAAGCATGCATGATTGTTTCATAAGATATTAACATAGAGTTGCATGGTTGTTTTGAATATAGAGCATGAATGATTGTTCATAAGATATGAATATAGAGCATGCATTATTGTTTTATAAAATATGAAAATAGAGAATGCATGATTGTTCATAAGATATGAATATAGAGCATGTGTGATTGTTTTATAAAATATGAATAAAGAGCATGCATGGTTGCTCATAAAATATGAATATAGAGCATGCATGATTGTTTTATAAAATATGAATATAGAGCCGCATGATTGTTCATAAGATATGAATATAGAGCATGCATGATTTTTTTATAAAATATACATATAGAACTGCATGATTGTTCATACGATATGAATATAGAACATGCATGATTGTTTCATAAAGAGATAAATATCGAGTTGCATGATTGTTTCATAAAGATATGAATAGAGAGCTGCATGATTTATTCATGAGAAATGAATGTTGGGATGCATGGTTCTTTGATTATCATATACTTTTATAAAACAGATTTTGTTTCACTACAATCTATATTCCGGGGATTAGGAATGATGTTATGGTATAAACATGATTAAAAGCATATGATCAATCTTTCTATTTTATTGGTAAATAGGAATTATCATGTTAAGAAGAAAAATGGTTTGCATAAATATTCATGAGATCTAAACATTAGACTAATATAGAACTTCAAAACATTACATGAAATATGAATGGGGTTATGTTGAAACATTGATTTAATGTGTACATAACTATATGAACCACTGCAAATACATTAAGGTATTCTTGCGACTAAAATTCATGAGATATGATTATATTGAAACATTGGTTAAAAAATTTTGCATGTCAGTATGTGTTCTTTATCATTTTATTGAAATGACTAAATTATGCAAGGTTGTTAATAACTTGATTGAATTCAAGTTGTAGGGAAAAACTATATGTCCTGGCCTACAAGAAAAATGACATGTATTGAATGAAGAGAATGTCTGATAAATCATCCTTAAAGAGAATGAGATGATGTGAAAAAAGAATATTTTGGTAGAAGATCAGGAGGTTGCTATGTATTAGGAAGAAGTCAGAATACAATACCTAATCCTATTCAGAGAGATGTTAAGACTCTTGAAGATAATTAAATTATTTTATTTACATTCATGTGTCAAGAAGATATCCAGACATCGATTAGAATTGAGTCTATGTAATGGAGGATCCAAATTATGATTCTCACTTCTTGATGGTGAGAGAGAGTAGATCGATTCACTAGATTCTGAAGAACCAGTGTAACTCGTTGATGTACCTCCTGTAAAAAGGAGATATGCATGATGCCCATAATTCATAAGAAAAATTAGAACAATATTCAAGGATATTTGTATGATTCTTATGATTAAAGGTGTGGTAGCCACTAGACAAAGATTTTCCTCAATTAAGGAAAATGTGTGGTAAAAGAGCGTGCAGAGTTTCAGGATGATGTACTACAAATCCATGGACACACATATGAAGGTAAATATGAAATCTTATAATTCTTATTTAATATTTGGAGGATATCAAGTCAGTTGAGATGTATTTGGTTAGTCACACGTCCCAGGATTTGTTATATTCTTTGCAGTATGTACATAGACATATACAAGAAAGAATGTGTTATAGTACCTACATGGTATAAGTGTATGTGGAATTATGTTTGTATTGGTCAGTGAAATAGAGTTTCAGGATATATGAAATATGACTAGTATTGTGATTAAGGAACATCACATGTGTTTTTGTAGATAGAGCATGTTGAAAAGAAGCAAATATTTTGAGGTTTTTATCTAGTTATATTCTAGACATGGTACATATCCACATATGAGCAAAATTACCAGCATTCTTACTAAGCCTATGTCTAGGGAAATCTTGGTATAGTATAGAAAAAACCATTGAGTTGACGAGTGAGTATTGATGTGTCTCCATAGGAAACAACATAAAATACCCATAAGTTAAGTCATGGTACATAAATGAGGAAACCAAGGGTTGTTATACATTGTGGAGAGAATCCGCATGAGCAAAGACATGGTCAAACTCTCAGAGACTATTGAAACTCAAGAAGAGTTATAGTCTGGACTGTTAGTGATCAGTTAAACCTATCATAGAGGTAGTTGGGGTGGTGCCGTATAAAGAGACGAATCATTTAGAAAGAGACTAGGATTTGAAGAACATCACAAATAATGGAAAGCTCATAGACAACCTCTCTAGATAGCAAAAGATTCAACAAGTAAACAAATGTTGAAGACTGAAAGAAAATATAAGACCTTCTTTCTGCATGATATTACAAATTTGTTATATAATATTGTATATGATGGATTAAAAATCCATGGTTTTTAGTTTGTATAAACTTTATTATGGATTGGATCCATATGATGCTACTATGTGTAAGTAGCTAGTTGTTATTTGAGCAGGCTTATTGTATTTTATGCTTGCTACTAAGCATGTGTTTGTGTATTTTTTGAGGTACATTAGAATAGAATCCTTATTACATGGAATACTTATTATATAATTGTGTTATCCAACTATTGTTTTAGCCTAAGATAAGCATTGTAATTTGCTACAAAAGCTAAGTTTGTTAGATTTTTATCATTCAAGCTAGCATTATCTCAGGATCTTTAACTTAGAGAATTACAAGCACAAGAATCAAACATAAGAGACAATACACACAAAGTTTTTCCTCAGGGAAACCATAAAGGATAAAACCTCACAACTTCTTTAGAGATAGAATCGGCACCAAAAGAAAAAACCCCAAAAACAGTAAGATTATCTCCTGACAACAATAGTCTCTCTCTCTCTCTCTCTCTCTCTCTCTCTCTCTCTCTCTCTCTTGTCCCAACAACTTCTTCTCTCTCGGTTATGCGCTACAACTGAGTGTGAGTGAATGTGTGATAAATAGAGAGTCTCACTCTCTATTTATAATAATTCCTAAATTGACAATAACTCACTAGGGATGACTTCTCTAGGAGAGTCTAATAACACTAGGGCCCCACAACTGCGAGGACTTTAACCCTTGATCAATAGGAGGGTTACCCACAATGACTTTACATGACTTGTTTACATTATTGATTCTCCCAATCGGAACATAGGGGCATGACATGAATTAATTACATTACAAATACTTCCCGGAATAAACATCGGGGTACAAGACATAAGATATACAAGTGGATACATTCCAAATTTACAAATACATCAAAAATCCCCCTTAAATAGGAAGGTATTATGTTGACACAATTTTATCAGCACAAGTCTTCTTCTCTATATCATCTAGATTAATTATTCTTCATCTTCAAGTCATCTTCATCACTAGATCTAGATCATCACTCAATATGGATCATCACTAGGTCATCATCACTGGATCTGTATCATCACTAGATTTGGATCATCACTGAATCTAGATCATCACTGGGTCATCATCACTAGATCTGGATCATCACTAGATTTGGATCGTCACTACTGGATCATCATCATTGGTTCTATCTCTTGATTCTTCTCATCATAGGAAGTTCTACAGAGACAACCCTTTTTCATGCTGGTTGTAGGCCTAGCCTCCATGTAGGTCTTCTTCAGCACTTATATCTGACCCTAAGTCAGAATGGCCTGCCCAACACTTACATCTGACCATGGGATGAACACATCAATCATGTGAGAAAGGCATGCCCAACACTCACATCTGACCATGGGATGAACACATCAACCATGTCAGAAAGGCCCAACACTCACATCTAACCATGGGATGAACACATAAACCATGTCAGAAAGACTCAACACTTATATCTTACCATGGGATGAACACATCAACCATGTAACAAGGGATCAACACTTATATCTTATGATGGGATGAACACATCAACCTTGTAAGAAGGGCTCGGCACTTATATCTAACCATGGGATGAACACATCGTCCATGTCAAAAGGGATCGACACTTATATCTGACCATGGGATGAACACATCGACCCTGTCAGAAGGGATCAACACTTATATCTTACCATGGGATGAACACATAAACCATGAAAGAAAGGATATGCACTTATATCTAAACATGTGGGATGAACACATCTCACAATCATATCAGAATGCCTCTCAGTCCCAGACTAAGTATTCCTGGTAACTGACCAGGTTTCTCCATTTAGAGAATCAAATTTAGCACTTATATATGATCATGTGAGAATACATCTCACAGTCACCTCAGAATGGCTCAACACTCACATCTAACCATGGAAGGAACCGATCCTCTCACCATGACAGAATGGCTCAGCCCTTACATCTGACCATGGAAGGAACCAATCCTCTCACCATGTCAGAATGGCTCTCGGACTCATCACTTCCCCTTGGAGGGAACCTCAATCTGGGGAACACCAAGCTTCTCCCTGGAGTACTCAAACTTCACTCTGGCTAATGGCTTATTCAACACATCAGCTATCTATTCATCTGTCACAACATGCTAGAGCTTCACTGCTCCTCTCTACACCATATCACTGATATAGTGATATTTGATCTCAATATGCTTCAACTTGTCATGGAACATTGGGTTCTCAGACAACTTCACACAACTATAGTTGTCACAATATATACAAGTAGCATCCAACTGGAGATCAAATAAATCAGACAGTAGCTTCCTCAGCCATCATACCTCACAACTAACTTAACACGCTGCGACATACTCTGTTTCAGTTGTACTTAGTGCCACACAAGACTATTTCCTGCTAAACCAAGAGATCATACCTAATCCCATACTAACGAAACACCCTGAAGTGCTCTTCCTATTGATGGCACTGCCTGCATAATATGAATCAACATAACCTTCTAGGTTAATCTTCTAATTCACCTCATACTTGAGCCCATAATCAACTGTACCCCTTAGGTACCTCAGTATATGCTTTGCAGCAATCAAGTGAACATGTATAGGATCTGTTAGGAACTGGCTCAAGGTGTTCACAACAAATCAAATATCTAGTCTCGTATTCATCAGGTACATAAAGGACCCAATCTTATGATGATACATCATGGAATCAACCAAATCGGATGAAGCATCACTCAATAACTTTAGGTTCGATGCCATAGGTGTGGTCATGGCCTTGCAGTCCATCATCCCGAATCTATTCAGGATCTCTATTGCATACTTTCCTCGTTTGAGGGATATTCCATCTACATTTTTCCACACCTCCATGCCTAGAAAATAGTGCATCATACCCAAGTTTTTCATTTCAAACTCGACAGCAAGCTTCCTCTTCGTATCAGCAATCAACCCATGCATACCTGTTATAAATAGATCATCTTTGTACAATAGGAGTATCACTGGGTTACCATATTCAACCTTGTAGTAAAGGTTGGAATCTTCTTTACATTTGGTAAAGTCAAAACTAGATAGGAAGTTATCAATTATGCCGTACCATGTACTGGGTGCTTGTTTCAAAACCGTACAGGGATTTCTTCAATTTACAGACATGAGTCTCCCTGTCATGTGTCTCAAAACTGAGTGGCTGCTCCACATACACTTCCTCTTCCACTACTCCATTCAAGAAAGAAATCTTGACATCCATCTGGTGTATCTTCCATTTCATAACTACAACCAGAGCAAGTACTGAAGTGATGGAAGTGTATCTGGATACAACTGCAAAAGTTTCGTCATAATATATTCCTTCTTTCTGGGAGAAACCACGAGCCACAAATATTGCTTTATATTTTTCTATGCTACCATTTGCAGCATGCTTGATCTTCTAGATCCATTTGGAAGTTACAATAGACTTCCCTTTTGTTCTAGGAACAACATCCTAGACATCATTCTTCATGATCGATTGATACTCTTCGATCATAGCATCCTTCCATTCTTTCCTTTCTTCCACTTCTTCATAGTTGGAAGGTTCTTTATCGATGAAGTCACATAATAAGGCTACATAACCAGAGTAGGACCTGGTTCTTTTCCTTTCGCTGTCATTTTCTTTTGGAGCCCCATATCTTTATGCACCTTGGATAGCTTCTCATACCCAAGCAGGTTTCCTCTTGTGAGGATTCTTCTCCTGAGGTGGATCTACAGGTTCTTGAGGTTCTTCTAGTTCTTGATCTTCTTTTTGAATTTCTTTGTTCATGGTTGTGTCGTGAATTCTGGGTACTTTTGTTTCTTCAGGTTCTTCAGTAGGTCTCTTTCTAAATTTGTTGTAAGGTGAGTCTTCATCAAATGTTACATCCGTATTGATACTGATATTCTTGAATCCTAGGAAGTAAATTCTGTAAGCCTTCGAGCTTTTAGAGTATCCCACAATTATACCCTTCCTTCCTTAAGGATCTAAATTTGTCCTCTTTTCTTTTGGAATATGTATGTACACTGGTCAGCAAATTATTCTAAGATGGCTAAATTATGGTTTCTTTCCGGAAAATACTTCTTCAGGTGTCTTGTTCTCGAGTAATCTGTGTGGAGTACGGTTCTATACATACACCACATTTCTGGCAACTCCTTTCCATAGATGCATTGGAAGATCTTGATCATGAAGCATGGCCCTTGCAGCTTCCATGATCATTCTATTCTTCCTTTCTGCAACCCCATTCTATTGTGGATTATATGGAGTAGTTATCTTCCTCTTAATCCCTGAATATTTGCATAATTCTTTGAATTCATTTGATGTGAATTCTCTGCTATTATCTGATCAGAAGGTCTTGATATTATTTTCAGTGTGGTTCTCAATGAAGTCTTTGAACTCCTTGAACTTGTTGAATACTTCATCTTTGTTCTTTAAGAAGTATATCCATGTCTTCCTAGAAAAAGCATCAATAACAGAAACATAGTATACATACCCGCTTAATGAACTAGATGACATCGGACCGCATACATCGGAGTGGATGATTTCCAAGATTCCTTTTTCCTTGCTCTCACTACTTGGAAATGTCTTCTTTGTATCCTTTCCTTTTGCACATCCTTTACAGACACCATCATGTTTTTTCTGAATTTCTGAAAGTCCTTCAATATCTTTTCTCGCAAGTGGTAGTGCTCTGTAGTGCACATGTGCAAGCCTTCTATGCCAAAGTTCATTTGGATCTACTGATTCATGGACTAAAGCTTGTTTTGGTTGTCCCTTTAATTTGTATAGTCCTCCTTCTTGTTCCCCAATCACTACTGCATCATCAATAGTCTTTCCCTTTGGCCACATGAGAACTTGGCCATCTACTAATGCAACCCTCATGCCTTTTGCATGCAATGCAGATATGGAGAGGAGGTTCTTCTTTAGTCCTGGTACAAATAGTACATCCTTCATCTTTATAGACTTTCCAGAATATATCTTATAGGTGGATTCCCCACTACCTTTTATTGGATACTGGTATTCATTTCCAAGTTTCACCTTGTGAGGTGACTCATGTTCAGATAGTTTCATAAAGGATTATGTGAATCCTATCATATGTTTGGAAGAACCACTGCCTATAAGCCAATCATTAATTCCATGTGTGATGTTTCCCGTGAGAGAGGAAATAAAAACATATTCTTCATCACTTGAAGAATCATCACTTTCTTGTCTGATTTTCTTCTTGGAAGGCTCATTATCTTCTGGAGCATGAGCATGATGTCTTTTCTTGTTTCCCTTATTCTTGTGAGAGCCATTTTTGTTCTTAGGACAATCTCTAGCATAGTGTGCTCTTTCGTCACATGTATAGCATCTGAATTTAGGTAGATTCTTGTTAGGTCTTATAGGATGAAGATGATTACCTTGGTGATGATTTGTTTTGCTCTTATTGGATTGTACTGTGAGAGCTTGATATTCACTTCCAATATTTTTTTCTTGAGCTGTTATTCGAGCTTATTATTGTGATTATTCTTCCCTTAGTCCGTTGAACTTAACTAGCTTCTGTGCCAGCACAGATCCCTTGAATGAAAGAGTCCCATGTCCTGGGGAGACCACTCAAGGTGGTCATCACCATTTTTTCTTTCTCTACTTCTTCATCCACCACTTCAAGTTGTTCCTTGATCTAAGAGACCCTTGTAAAGTAAGACTGGATGGTTTTTGCATTCTAGATATTTACATTCTTCAATTGGTTTCTTAGAGTCATATTTTGGTTTATGTTCTTTACTTCAAATCGTTTGGTGAGGGAATCAAACATAGATTTAGGTGTCTTTAGGGAGGACACCTATGGTATGAGGTGATCCTTGATTGAATCAGCAATAATCCTCTTAGCCATGACCAATTTATTCTTGTGTAAGTCTTTAGCCTCATCTCCCTCTGGAACTGGAACCTCTTCCATGATGTAAGAGTCCAACTCATTTTCTTCCAAAACCAGGGAAATGCTATACTTCCAGGATCATAAGTTATCAGCTCCCTCAATATTTTCATCAAGCTTGGTATGATGAGACATATTAACTAAGAACCTCAAATGGAAATACAAAATATTTAGATCTTACCAGGTTAAGATGTTAGATCTGGATCTGGAGCAGATCAGGGTTTGACTTTCCCAGAGTTTTGTCCAACCAAAAACTTTGATCATGATATCTAAACTTCAATTTTGAGGAGGAGATCAATCCAGGCCTGGTATTACTAAAAAAATCCACTTCTGCTGAAAGCCCTAATTTTCGGCAGTAGTGTCAGGTCAAAAACTAAAAATACTTAGAATCAAATTATGCTTCGACAAAAATATGCGCCCTAGAGAGGAGAGTCAGTCCAACCCTCTTTTGCTAAAAATATGTGGAGAGAGATCCAAAAAATAGTAAGCCCTAGTTTCCACAGCTGCATAGTGTCTTCTTCTCAGGTTAGCTTTGATACCATGATATATTTTTATCATTCAAGCTAGCATTATCTTAGGATCTTTAACTGAGAGAATAACAAGCACACCAATTCAACATAAGAGACAATGAACACAAAGTTTTCCCTTGGGGAAGAAATAAAGGAGAAAACCCTGCAACTTCCTCAGAGATAGAATCAACACCAAAATCAAAACCCCAAAAACAATAAGATGATCTCCCGATAGCAGTAGTCTCTCTCTCTCTTGTCCCAAAAAATTCTTCTCTCTTAGTTATGCGCTACAACTGAGTGTGAGTGGATGTGTGATAAATAGAGAGGCTCACTCTCTATTTGTACTAATTCCCAACTTGGAAATAACTCACTAGGGCCGACTTCTCTAGGAGAGTCTAATAACCCTAGGGCCCCACAACTACGGGGACTTTAACCCTTGATCAATAGGAGGGTTACCCATAATGATGTTACATGACTTATTTACATTATTGATTCTCCCGATTGGAACATCGAGGCATGACATCACATAATTACATTACAAATACTTCCTGAAATAAACATCAGGGTACAATACATAAGATATACAAGTGGATACATTTTGAAGTTAAAAATACATCAACAAAGTGTATTGCAGCTAATACTACACAAGCAATATGTATGTCTAAGAGTAATTTAGAAGCAAAATGTGTTTTGCTAATAATACTACATATTCAGGAGTAGTATAGCTTGGGAAGCTACCTACTAGGGTGAAATAATTGAGCCTACAATTATTAGGTGATAAGAGTCAATATTTCTTAAATACCCTATACGTGCGTTATGATAAAACATACTTGTGATGAAGTTTTACTTCATTGAATTCATGGTCATGTAAAATGAATTCTAGTACATAGATACTAATGAGTATAATGTAAATTTGTGAGAAGCCTCTATCTATGACAAAGTTGTGACACATCGAAGATAAGCTTGGTGTGGAAGGAAATTCCTAGTATGTCAAAGAATATCTCTGTCATTGAGAGGGAGTGTTATATTGACAGCTTTGGGAGTCATACAACTCCATGAGACTCGTTGCGTCAAGTTCAAAACTTATGTTGTATTAAGTTCAGATCCTCTCCATGAGACTTGTTTTTTCAAGTATGGAACTTATGTTGCATTAAGTTCACTAACTTATTGTGTTAAGTTAAAGATCTTATGTTGTATCAAGCTAAGATATTCATTAAGTCCTATTCAAGAGAGATGCTTGTACTTGGATATTATGGTTAAGATCATGACCTTATGTTAAGGTCTAAGACTTATGTTGTATTAAGTATCGAGGATATAGTATGTGATGTATGGCTAGTCATGGTCAACAAGTTATACAAGTCTGCTTTTGGGACTAGCTACCCCTAGGGTGATTTACTTTAGCATGTGACTATATGAACTAGGGTAATACATATGATCATAGGTTCAAAACAATTCTCAGTGAGTATGATATGATATAGAATTAATGAAAATGCATATGGACCATGCAGAGAAAATTAATATGAGAATAGAGATAGAGAGAGAATTCCAATCTCCCACGTATGCTTCCAAGTGTACTTGAATTAATAAGACATCAATTGAGTCTTAGTTGTGATAAAACAAGTTTAGTTAATTAAGGAATCAACTCAATTTATGCAAGTAGTTGTTGAATATGACACTAATGGAGAAGGACTAGTTACATTCAATTATGTTCAGTTCTATTCAGTTCTGTTCAATTACATTCAATTGTATTCAGTTACATGCAGTTTCATTCATTTAGATTCAGTTCATTCAGTTAAGAACTCAGTTAGAGGCAATTAAACTCAGTTAATTGATGGGGGCGCATGGTTGAATATGAGACAATGTTCTTAGTGTTGACTACTTACTAAAGCATGCAAACATTCACTACCTTCCTTGTATGACCTAGCTTGACTTGTTATTAAATTGTTATGTGTAGGGCACTGAAATTACCCTTTTTACCTTATTATCTTTAGCCCTTTTCCCATATTATTGTCCCCTAGTTACAACTTAATATTTATCCTTTCCAAGAAAATAAGCATGAATTCCTAAGGTATAAATCATTTTACTTATTTCATTAATTCTTGATTTTATTCATAATTATGAACTTTATCTTTCTTATGTGCTAATTTGTTATTGGTTCATAAGAAGGTCCAGAATCTCTAGGTGTCTCAAGTTTAACAACTCCCTGCATTCGAAGATGAAGAGCACATGGTGTCAGTTTCCCATTTGATGATCTGGTCCAAGTTGTTGATGATATAAACTTTGATGTCCTTCCACACATCTAGCTAAAACTGCCCAAGTATCTCTCCTCGTTAGCTGGAACACAGTTCAACCTATGAAACATTTCTAATTTAAAGTTGATTCATTGTGCGAACTGATCTTATGCAATGTAATAATAGCCATAAATTTTCTTGTTTAATTCGACAACCTAAAGATCATAGATGATCATGGATTCCTGATATTGATGTAACTAAACGGTTCCATTTTTGTATAAGTACGAACAGACAATTGGATCCAAGGGTTGGCAATTTGAGAGAAGTCATAGCAGAGGAGATTGTAACTATAATTCGATCATTTTAATAAAAGGAGAAAAAAATCTCTACACTGTTTTGTTGTAGCTATTTTTAAGCCTTCAATAACATCTCCATTTGAAGGCTAGGGTCCTCCTTCTTACAGAGTTGCCGGTAGTAGTAGATGTTTTAGTTTAGTTATTTCTATTTAAGTGTGGGATTTTAATTTGATGTATTCATAGTTAGCTGCAACAACATTCATTACAAAATTGCATTATCAGTTTCCCTTTGGATTGCTATAACAGTGTGGTGTGGTAGTCGACTATGTAGGATAATCCTTTTCTTTATGCAAAGTGTGTTGATTAGTATTAGTTGTTACGTACATGCTCAACTCCTGTGTAGTGTTCTCATTTGTCTTTCGTAAACTTTGTTGAATTAGATATATCACTTATTTTATGAATTGATTGCTTTGATTAATGGTTTGTGATTATTCTAATTTGGTAAATAAGATTTAAATTTTTGTAAAATAAATTCTTGGTTGACTTATTCTTAGATTATAAACCATAAGATTGATATTGTAGGAATTAGAAGTCCTTTAAAATTCTTAGATTGATGATTTAATTTGGTTTTCTACAGGAAGATAAGTTGAATGAGCAGTGATTAGGATTGAATGATTTGTATTTTATTCATCAACTACTGCAAATGTTTATGCATATATTTTCCTAGTTACCTTTGAAATAAACAGACTTCCCTAGCTTGACAATTTATATTAAGCACTCTACTTGTTACAAAATTAATTAGTATATAGAGAGACCAACATCTGGGCGCAGTTGTTGGGAAAGGTAATTGATAGACATAATTAGTAGTTGATTGGTTAAATTTCTTTTAGCAATTCTGATTTTTGGGGTGCCGGGGCGATAAGACACAGTGAAGAGCTGCGCATCCTTCAACGAACCAAATGGGTTCATACCCCGAGGATGAAGTATGATTAATAAGCTTGCGTGAATACAAGAATAACTCAATGGGAAATTCCTAGAACCCTCAAAAGCACTAAATTTGTAGGTGGAAGAGGTCATGTCTATAACCCGGGCCTAGGAAGAAAAAAATTCATTGATGAAATAATATCTAGGGCCGAATCTTCTACTGGAGCCCTATATCGAAGATCATCTATGGTAAGAAGGAGCCCTAGTCTTATTAGGATGGAGTCATCAGTATCAATGGTGGATAGAATAGTAGGAGCTATGACACCATCTGGTGGACCTGTGGAGGGAAATCCAAGAGATAGGGAAATTTCTGTGGGAGCAAGTGGACCAGAGAAGTTATATCGAATCAACGGTGAAGAAGTTACCAAAGAAGAGTGGTTGCAATTTCGAAATAAGTTTGAAAATCATAAGAAGTGAGAAAATCAAGATGAGTAGGCCATAATCATGAATAACGAGCATCATCATGACGATCGTGAAGAAGGGGTAGGGGAAAATAATAATGATAATAAAGGCCTTCAGCATGAGGAGACAATTCATACACTCCAGTTCCCTATTCAAAAAACAACTGGACATGCCTGTATGAAAAATATTTCAACTTCAATATTACCACAGTTTCATGGGAAGTATATAGAGGATCCATATGAATTCCCCTTTGAGTTCAAAATTCTCTGTTGAAGTTATGAATATATCTCCAGTGAGTAGAAATTGAAACTATTTCCTGGCACCTTGAAAGATAATTCCTTACGATGGTTTTTGAGTTTCGCTGGAGGAAGTGTTACTATGTGGGATCAAATTCAATGGGTATTTCTTTCAAAGTACCAAGAATATTGCAGAAAAAAGCATAAGAGAGAAGAGTTATTTAAGGGGTGCAAAAATATGATGAAAGTTTGGAGGCTTTTGTGGAGAGGATTTTGTACAATGTGTAGAGATCAGGTCATACCACTATTGGAAGGGATGTCATCAAGATCATTTTTTTGCATGGGATAAGAGAAGAATGCCTTGACATGCTTAATCAATTAGGTAAGGGAGACATCTCCAAAGAACCTTTTCATCATATTGTAGACTTATGTCAATGATATTCTAGAGGGTCTTCTAAAACCAATACAAGCGATCGAGACGTCTTCTCACGAGCACATAAGTCAGCTAGTGGAGGGGCCACTTGGGCGAAGATAGGTAACCTTATCGATAATTTTAAAACTGACATGATGGGTTCCATCTCTTCACAGCTGGATGTCATGAGAAAAAAACATAAACAAGTGGCAGAATATCTGGTACTTGGGGTATTCTGCCCTAAGTGCAGGAAGAAGCACCCGTTGAGAGAATTCTTGCTTGATAAGGTGGATGTATGTGGTCTATGTAAATTGGAACATGAAGCTAAGGATTTCCCTTCACTCCCAAAGGCCAAAGTAGTATTTCAAGCATCTACCAGGGATACAGATCATTCTTGTTTCATCTTGCAGAAGAAGCCGTGGAAACCTCAGATTCTAGGTATAAATTCTAATCCTACACCTTTCAATTCTTGGAATAATGTTAATAATCAGTTTCCTCCACAATACTCATACAATAATACAAAACAGAAGCAACCTTCGCAGCCTGCAATGAAATATATGAACCCTTGGACTTCATGGGCACCACATCCAAGAAAACAAGCCCCTTGATATTCAATATGGAGAAACCCTTATCCAGGGAACTTGTTTCCCCATCAGGAACCCTATCCACAATATCAGTAGCCACAACTACAACTCCCCAATAATAATACACCAATGGGTATACCACTCTATCTGTAACTTCCTGCTCAACCTAACCCCAATCCTAATAATAAGCCGATACAACAATTCGAAACCGCTAGTATGCCAACTTATTCCATTTCCCCTCTCTCTTGTAATAATTTACATTTACGATTAGGGAGGTTAGTGCAACCAATCGTCATTGAGGATGTTAAATACTATATGAATGAAGAGGGAATGAATCAACAATTTGGGAATTCATTCAGTTTAGCAGTCCCCATTATTGAGGATGCTGAAACACCAGCTGAAACACCTGAAACACCGATTGAAACACATGATGAAACATTAGTTGGGACACATACAAAGACACGTACTAAGACTCAACCTACAGATTTTTTTAGAGAACCACCATATCCTTGTAGAAGGAAATGGAACAACCTAGTTTCAACCTTTTAAGATATTTGAAAAATATTTATGTAAAAATTCCACTATTGCAATCCCTACATGATGTTCCTATCTATGCCAAGACTGTTAGAGACCTAGATGTAAAACAACCGAGAACGAAGCCTAAGGATCATCCTAAAATGCATGTAGTGGGGAAGTTATCTGAACTTATGATGGGAAGAGCTCCATTGGCTAAATACAATGACCCAACACTACACCAAATTTGAATTTTAGGGGTTGTTGTATTCCACCTCCAAAAGTCACTTTTCGGGGTAGTTTTGGCTTTGGAGGTGGTCTCTACAAAACTGCCCCTAATAGCACCGATGCTGAAAGTTTTGAATTTTAGGGGAGGTTCCGAACACCCCCCCCAAAAAACGCCCCTAAAAGTGACGTTTATGGTTGGTTCTAAACCCCCCCCCCCAAAAAAAAGTCATTTCTGGACTTTTAGGGGCAATTCTAACCCCCCCAAGATTCAATTTTGGACTTTTGGGGGCGGTTCTAGCCCCCCCAAAAAAGTCAATGTTGGAATTTTGGGGGCGGTTCTAAACGCCATCCAAAATTCACTTTTGGACTTTTGGGGGCGGTTCTAACCCCCCCTGAAAAGTCACTTTTAAGGGTGGTTATAAAATCCCCACGTAGGTACCTATAGGGGCAGTTCAAAACCCCCCTTAAAAGTATTTATTACAAAAATTTGGGGGTTGTTTTATACCCCCCTCGTAGGTACCTATGGAGGCGGTTTGAGCCCGCCCCCTAAAACGCTTTACACACCTTTGGGGGCAGTTATGAACCCACCTCATATAAACATACAGGGGGGGTTTGAACCCCCCTCATAGTGACATATGAAGTCATATTAGAAGCCCCCTTTTATCCTTAATAAATCACAATAAAATATATTTAATTTAAAACATCAATATTGCAATATCATTAGGGTATGAAAGAATCGAACCTTCAACCTCCTACTTGTAAAGCAGGCATTCTATCATTGAGCTAGAACCCTTTAAGAATTGGGGAAAGGGGAAATATTAACACATAAACATTTCTCCTGGAAAGACATATCATGGTATTCCAGTGCCATCAGGAAGTCATTATTGCAATCTGACATCATTCTGGAAAAGTTTGTCAATTGTGTGAAATTTTGGAGATTGACTAAGTGATGAAAAATTGCCCTAGAGCAGTTGCCTTATGAAAATGTCCACCATAATTCATAGGTAAAATTAAATGACTGCCCTGACCTGCCTTGTTGTAGCTTATTGAAGTACCTATCTAACCATGGTTTCATTTCTCATCAGTACCCGAAGAAAAATATACGGGTCTGCCAAAACAAGTCTTTTTGGGTAAATGAGTCAAAATTTCCTTGGGAAAATGACCACATAATTCATAGCTTAAGAAAAATGCACACCCCATCTTGTAAGGTTCTATCTTTTTTTCCTGGATATCTAACCATGGTCTCAGTTGGTATTAAGAGTGTTTTTGTAGAAGGTTATCGATCTGCCAAAATAGGGGTTTAGGAAGTTTTCTGCACCAAGTTCACTAAAATGCACACCTAGGTGTTACAAAGAGAAATTCCTATGGCTTGGGGTACCAAAACAGACAGCTAGACTCCATAAATCAATCTTTCCCAATATGCAATAGAAATAAACAATCTAACACTAAAGGATCGAACCTCGTACCTTATTCCGGACGGTTGTAGTAGATCCCCGTTGAGCTTTCCAATCTTCAGCTTGAATTGTTATAGCACGTCCTCAACAACAAGTAAACAATACAAGCATACTATATTTCATGGTGTTAGATCTATTCTAGCATATATAATCAATAATTTAAAAGCATTTGACATATTCCAATGGAAACAATATTCATTCAAATACACATTACTGGACAGGAAAATATATTTCTATTAATAAGAATTAGAGATTACAAGTGACAACCTCTGACGGCACGTCTGCGAATCGGAGAAACTGAATCCCCCACTTGGGCCTCCACCACCTCAATCCTCCATCACTTCGATAGCAAGCTTACTAACAATGGGAAAGCTTGGGAAGAACACAAGAGTGCTCCAAGGGACAAAGGGATGCAGACTCAAGCATAAAGTTCTGGCAATAATGGACTATAATTTCGATGTTTCAATGTACCAAGGGGTTCCTTATATAGATTTTCAAAGGGATTTGAAAGGTCGAATCCGTGCGATCTCAAGGAATATGGAAGGCCAGGAGTCATATGAGTCGGATCCAAGTCAAGGAAAACTCCAAAATGTTTTGGACTATGCACACATCCCGATGTACGCGACTATCGAGGGAATACCCGCGTATGTACGCGGTTATCGGGGAAAAAGCCGCGTATATCAATATTATAATGTTTTTAGGGATGATCAAGGTAACATCAAAAGATATAAAGTGGTCCAAAGGGGTTAATGAGTCTGCAGCGGGACAAGGGAAGGCCATACAATGTGTGATTCACCTAGTGTGGTGAAATTTGCTATAACACTAGGTCAGAGGAAGAATATTCTGAAGGTGAAATTAGTTGTGTTGTTCTTAGTGAGATATTCTACAATCATCTGGTGACATTGGTTCAGGGTTTTGGTGAAATAAAAAATTCACCTTGAAAATGGAACAGTTATCCGAGTGTTAAAACCAGTAATAAAATGTCATTTAGAAATTCCCACCACATGTTGTTCCCATGCACAAAAATTCATCAGATGACATGGGTATGTTCCTTGGACATCGATATACCTATCCATGGTTTTATTTTTATTTTTGGTCATCACATGTGCAAGGAATGCATCTGTCAAAATGAGAAAAATCATAATGGCCACCAAAGATAAACTATCATGAAAATGTGTCCAAGTGTTAAAAATAGGAATTGAAGAGGTGGTTTGGAAATGCATGTCATAGGATGTGGTTTTGTAGATAATTTCATCCAAAGTTGTGGGTTTGTTATCTGGTAACTTGTCTATCCATGGGTTCAATATCCGTAATAAAGATCACATGTGTGAAATATAAATTTTCCAAATTGAAAAAAAAATTGTTTGAGAAGGCATTTTGAAATTCTCACCAGAGGCTCTGTGTGTGCCAATAAATCTATAAAAAGTATGAGTCTCTTCTCTAATGATCTATCCATCTATCCATAGTATCAGATCCTAATTTGGTGAACACACATGTGAGATATGGATTTGCCAGGTTGGAGAAAAAAAAGTTTGCCTGTTAAAAATAAATGAAATCCGACTAAGTGTTAAAACCAGTTACAAAATTCTATTTTTAAATGCCCACCAACTGTTGTACTTGATCCAAAAAATTAATCCAAAGGCATGGGGATGTTCTTTGGTGATATGGCTATCCAGCCATGGTCTCACATCTTTATTCTGGTGTTCACAAGTGCAAAAGACAGGGATGCAAATTTAAAGAAAAATAAAGTATGACTGTGTAAAAAATATGACTGCACAGACAATCAATCCAAGATTGACTAAGTGATGAAAAATTAACTAAGTGATGAAAAATTTCCCTTTTGCAGTTTCCTTGTGAAAATGTCCACCATAATTCATAGGTGAAAGTAAATGTTCACTCTGACCTACCATGTCGTAGCTTGTTGAAGTACCTATCTAACCATGGTTTAATTTCTCATAAAAAGTGCATGAAGAAAAATATATGGGTCAGGAAAAACAAGTCTTTATGGGAAAAGTAGTCAAATTTTCCTTGGGAAAATGACCACCATAATTCATAGCTTAAGAAAAATGAACACCCCATCCTGTAAGGCTGTATCTTATTTATCTAGATATATAACCATGGTCTCAGTTTCTCTTAAGAATGTTTGTGAAGAAAGTTATGGATCTGCCAAAACATGGATTCAGGCAGTTTTTTGCACCAAGTTCACTAGTGTTCACAAGTGCAAAATACAGGGCTGCAAATTTAAATAAAAATAAAGTATGACTGTATAAAAAATATGACTGCACAGACAATTAATCCAAGATTGACTAAGTGATGAAAAATTTCCATAAAGCAGTTGCCGTATGAAAATGTCCACCATAACTCATGGGTAAAAGTCAATGCACGCCTTGGCCTTCCATGTCGTATCTTGTTGAAGTTCCTATCTAACCATGGTTTCATTTCTCATAAAAAGTGTTTGAATAAAAAGATATGGGTTTGCAAAAGTAAGTCTTTTTTGGGAAAAATAGTCAAATTTTTCTTGGGAAAATGACCACCATAATTCACAGCTTAATAAAAATGCATGTCCCATCCTATAAGGATGTATCTTGTTTACCTAGATATCTAAACATGGTCTCAATTTGTTTTAAGAGTGTTTGTGGAGAAAGTTATGGATCTACCAAAAAAGGGATTCAGGAAGTTTTCTGTACCAAGTTCACTAAAATGCATGCCTAGGTCAAAGGAAGAATATTCTGAAGGTGAAATGAGTTGTGTTTTGCTTAGTGAGATATTCTACATCATCTGGTGACATTGGTTCAAGGTTTTAGTGAAATAAAAAATTCACCTTGAAAATGGTATAGTTGTCCAAGTGTTAAAACCAGTAATAAAAGGTCATTTATAAATTCCCGCCACATGTTGTTCTCATGCCAAAAAATTCAGTAGATGACATAAATATATTCCTTGGATATATGTTTACCTAAGCATGGATTTATTTTTCATTTTGTCATCACATGTGAAAGGAATACATCTGTCAAAATAGGTAATATCATAGAGGCCACCGAAGATAAACTATGAAAATGTGTCGAAGTTTTAAAAACATAAATTAAAGATGTGGTTTGGAAATGCACGCTATAGGATTTGGTTGTGTAGATAATTTCATCCAAAGTTGTGGGTCTGTTATTTGGTAACTTGTCTATCTATCCCTGGCTTCAATATCCATAATAAATATCACATGTGTGAAATATAAATTTTCCGAATTGAAAAAAAATTGTCTCAGAAGCCATTTTGAAATTCCTTCCAGAGGCTTTGTGTGTGCTAATAAATATTTTAAAAAGTATGAGTCTCTTCTCTGATGATCTATCCATCTATCCATAGTATTATATCCTAATCTCATGAACACACATTTGATATATGGATTTTCCAAGTTGAAAAAAAATGTTTGCCTCTTAAAAATAAATGAAATTTGCCGAAGTGTTAAAACCAATTACAGAAGGATGTTTTCAAATGCGCACCAACTGTCGTAATTGAGCCAAAAAATTAAACCAAAGGCATGGGATTTTCTTTGGTGAAGTACCTATCTAACCATGGTTTCATTCTCATAAATAGTGTTTGAAGAAAAATATATGGGTCTTCCAAAACAAGTATTTTTGGGAAAATTAGTCAAAATTGCCTTGGGAAAAGGACCACCATAATTGATAGCTTAAGAAAAATGCATGCCCAATCCTGTAAGGTTGTAGCTTGTTTACCTGGATATCTCACCATGGTCTTATTTTGTATTAAGAGTGTTTTTGGCAAGACTTATGGATCTACCAAAATAGGGGTTCAAGCAATTTTTTGTACCAAGTTTACTAAAATGCATGCATAGGTTAGAGGAAGAATATTCTGAATGTAAAATGATTTGTTTTGTGCTTAGTGAGGTATTATACATCATCAACTAACATTGGTTTAGGGTTTTGGTGAAATAAAAAAATCACATTGAAAATGGTACAGTTGTCCAAGTGTTAAAACTAGTAATAAAAGGTCATTTAGAAATGTCTGACAGATGTTGTTCCTATGCCAAAAAATTCATCAAATGACATGGGTCTGTTCCTTGGATATATTTCTACCTATCCATGGTTTTATTTTTCTCTTTGGTCATCAAATGTGCAAGTAATACGTCTTTCAAAATGAGAAATATCATAATGGATACCAAAGATAAACTATGAAAATGTGTCCAAGTGTTAAAAACATAAACTGAAGAGGTGGTTTGGAAATGCACGCCATAGGATGTAGTTGTGTAGATAATTTCATCCAAAGGTCTGGGTGTGTTATCTTGGAACTTGTCTATCTATCATTGGGTTCAGTATCCATAATGAAGATCACATGTGTCAAATAAAAATTTTCCAAATTGAAAAAACAATTGTTTGAGAAGCCACTTTGAAATGCTTGTTAGAGGCTCTATGTGTGACAATACATCTATTAAAAAGTATGAGTCTCTTCTATGATGATCTATCCATCTATCCATAGTATCAGATCCTAATATTGTGAACACACATGTGAGATATGTATTTTCCAAGATAAAGAAAAAAAAGTTTTCCTGTTAAAAATAAATGAAATCTGCGTAAGTGTTAAAACCAGTTACAGAAGGCTATTTTCAAATTCCCACCAACTATTGTACTTGAGCCAACAAATTGATCCAAATGCATGGGTATTTTCTTTGGTGATCTGTATATCCATCCATGGTGTCACATCTTTATTCTGGCATTCACAAGTGCAAAATGCAGGGATGCAAATTTAAAGAAAAATAAAGTAGGACTGTGTAAAAAATATGACTACACAGACAATCAATCCAAGATTGACTAAGCGATGAAAAGTTGATTAAGTGATGAAAAATTTCCCTAAAGCAGTTGCCTTATGAAAATGTCCACCATAATTCATAGGTAAAAGTAAATTCCCACCATGACCTTCCATGTCGTATCTTGTTGAAGTACCTATCTAGCCATGGTTTCATTTCTCATAAAAAGTGCATGAAGAAAATGATATGGGTTTGCCAAAACAAGTCTTTTTGGGAAAATTAGTCAAAATTGTCTTGGGAAAATGACCACCATAATTCATAGCTTAAGAAAAATGCATGCCCCATCTTGTAAGGTTGTATCTTGTTTACCTGGATATCTAACAATGGTATTGGTTTTTCTTAAGAATGTTTGTGTAGAATGTTATGGATCTACCAAAACAGGGTTCAAGCAGTGTTCTACACCAAGCTCACTAAAATGCATGCCTAGGTTAGAGGAAGAATATTCTGAACGAGAAATGAGTTGTGTTGTGCTTAGTGAGATATTCTACATCATTTGGTCATATTGGTTTAGGGTTTTGGTGAAATAAAAAATTCTCCTTGAAAATGCCACAATTGTCCATTAAGTGTTAAAACTAGTAATAAAACATCATTTAGAAATGCCTGCCACATGTTGTTCCTGTGCCCAAAAATTCATCACATGACATGGGCCTATTCCTTGTATATTTGTCTACAAATCCATGGTTTTAGTTTTCTTTTTGGTCATCACATGTGCAAGGAATACATGTATCAAAATGAGAAAAATCATAGTGGCCACCAAAGATAAACTATGAAAATGTGTCCTAGTGTTAAAAACATGAATTGAATAGCTGGTTTGGAAATGCACGCCATAGGATGTGGTTGTGTATATAATTTCATCCAAAGGTATGGGTATATTATCTAGTAACTTATCTATATATCCCTAGGTTTAGTATCCGTAATAAAGATCACATGTGTGAAATACAAATTTTCCAAATTGAAAAAAAAATTGTCTGAGAAGCAAGTTTGAAATGGCTGCTAGAGGCTTCGTGCGTACCAATAAATATATTAAAAAGTTTGAGTCTCTTCTATGATGATGTATATATCTATCCATAGTATCAGATCCTAATCTGGTGAACACACGTGTGAGATATGGATTTTCCAAGTTGGAGAAAAAAATATTTTCCTGTTAAAAATAAATGAAATCTTCCTAAGTGTTAAAACCAGTTACAGAAGGCTATTTTCAAATGTCGACCAACTATTTTCCTTGAGCCAAAAAATAAATCCAAAGGCATGGGGATGTTCTTTGGTGATTTATCTATCCATCCATGATCTCACATCTTTATTCTTGTGTTTACAAGTGCAAAAGACAGGGATGCAAATTTAAAGAAAAATAAAGTACGATTGTGTAAAAAATATGACTGCACAGACAATCAATTCCAGGGAGGATAGGTAAATCCCATGGCCAACAAGAAAGCATTGCGCAGTAGAGAATGTAATGGGTTACTATGTATCTTTCTAAAGAAACTGGTTTAGTCTTTTGATATAGTATCCACATCCAAATGTAAGAGGTTTCAAGTTCTCACTAAAAGACATTGATAAATAAGTTATTGCAAGGAAAAATACCCAACGTATAAGATTCTCATAAGTCACTATGAATGCAGAAATGATCCACATGCAATATTTTCATTCTGCACTCTAATCCTTGACAATTTTCATCATTAATTTTCTAAAAGTAAAAAAACCACAGTAAGCAAAAATAAAATGATCTGCTTGTTTACCATACTAGAAAATAACATATATCAAGCTTACCTCACGAGAAAGGCTATATTTTTCATAGTTAATAGCATGACACGATGCTTTGCCAATACTTTCATCTATCCTTGATAGCGTCTCTAGCATTCCTTCAAAACAGTCCCTGACAATTGCTACTTTTGTATCCCCAGTAAGTGTCCCTGACAATTGCTCCTTGTCTATCCCCATTAATTGTCCCTTCAATTGATTTTCACTCTGAGCTTATTTTACCTTCTTCACTTGATTCTAGATCCATCGTATCTAGCAGACCCAACTGCAGACCCCACTCCTGTACATATAACTATGATCGACATTTGAAAGACTACAAAAATAATGGAATGCAAAAATAATGGAGAGGAGAACAAATTTGGTTCCTTTCCTAGGAATGAGAAGGTGCCTGTTAAAAAAGAGTATTATGAGAAGAATACTGTCAAACAAAAACAAATAACTCAAAGTCTCATGGTGCATCAAATTCAAGTAATCACTCTGCTTCCTCTAAAGTTACTCAGCCACTTTTTGATAACTATGTTGATGTTGGAAACAGAGGGTTAAAATTAAAGTTGGCCATATCATATATGAAACTGTAAATAGTATTAAGGGGGTTGACCTTCGAATTCTATTTGAGGAATAGATTACTGTCAATATATTTATTCAGTGCAAGGATCTAGCCCCAAAAAAACTTCATGGGATGGCCCAAGAATACTTCCACATCTAGTACTTTAGGGATAAAACAATTTATCAAGGGGGCTCTATAAACATTTTCAAAAGACAATGTATTGTCTCAAGCTAAGAGGAAATTCCCAGCAATGATTAAAAACAAAGTAGGTGAGACCAATGATTTATTAGAAGGGTTAGCACAATTTTTTAGAGGCATTAGAGGTTGTATGTTACAGTTCAGTAGATATTTAAAGGATGGAAATATATAAGAATGCATGTATAAATTCACTTATGTGGCTTAACTATCTCATATTTTACTTCATCATCCCTTTTTCAAATATTTCTTTGTACTTGATGCTCATGTCAACTAGAAACAAAACAATTAGATCTTCGAGGTGTAACTGGAAAACCATACATTTAGGATATTTATTTGTGGTCATTAGCAGCAGATCATCTTCTTGTTGATCCTCTCTATATATTTAGCTATGATATTATTATTTGTACACTAACATACATCCTCTATAGATTCCAACGACACAACCATCCCATTAGAAATAACATTCCTATAATTGTATCCTCCATAATAAAGATAAGGTTTATTTATATGTCTATAGGCCCTCACAAATTAACTGAGTTGGATACGAATCAAATCTAGAAATAGGTCAAGGATTCCAAAGACATGGGCCATGGAAAAAGAAAAGGGAGTCATGTCTCTTCCCTTCCTATATTTTATTTTTCTAAAATCAAACTAGATAAACTCTTTTAGCTCACTCTCTGACTTTGTTGACATACATAAGGCCACTATTGAAAGGAATGGTAGCATACTTTGATCTTTTGATATGTTAAATTGCACAAGTATTCCTCAAACTACTAAGATTTGATAAGGCTACATTTATGAGAGAAAGTGGTCTTCTAATTGGTTGCAACAAACTAAATATACTTCATTTACTATTGGAGTGACAAATTTATCATAGAGATTCTTCTATTGTGCAGATGGATAAACAACATACATTTTATGAAATTTTTTATAGTTAGATTTGCAAAGAAAGATACAATAATATTTGCATTTCTTGATGCCAGGATTTATAGTGCATCCAAAAAGTTAAACAAAAATTGAGAAGAATATGCTACAAGATAAAATTCCAATGGATGGTGGAATGCTCTCACACAATTGATTACTAGCTAGATTCACATATTTTAATGCACCCATTTTCTAGAATAGATTATATATGTCCCTTGTGATGGCGTCGTTGGATAGATAAAGAGATGTATAAAGAGAAGGAGAAGTAGTGTATTGGTAATTGAATCTCATTGAAATACCACAACCATCCAACTGCAGATCCACTAAAAAACTGGAGTATGTAATCCAGTCAAGGATGACCTCAAAGCTTAGATTATTATGGGAGAAATCAAGAGTTTCTAGAACAATGTTATTAAGATCTAAGAGCAGTATGGATAGTCATAGGATATTACTGGAGAGATTAAGAAAAATATAATATATAAAGTCGGAGATTGAGGAAAATCTCAAATATTGGACATTCACAAATAATTAAAGTGAGCTGAGGCTTGAAAAGCTGCCCAATTAGGCAGGGATGTCATTGCTTATATTGTTTTCGGATAGAATGAGGGTGTGAAGTTTATAGGAATTTAAAGAACGAGGATGCTCCCTATGAGCATGTTTTGGCATATACCCTAATAGTTAATGGATTCTATATTGAGGAAGGAATATGGGAAGGATTCAAATACAATATGAGTAAGTGGATTTGAATTGACGAGAATGACACTTAGTACATACATTAAAAGTATCGAGAAAAATATTTCAAGGATTTCTAAGGTTAAGATAGTGTGCGAAAGTCAATTTACAAATAAACTTGAAACAAAATTCAAGGATATTATAAAATCATATGACCATCATCGGCAAGTATTTCAGATTCAACATCAAGAACAACAAACAAAGTATCAGATATCAATTGTAGCAACATCGCATATTTTTAATGAAAATGATTGTTTTAGTCATTAAGTTCAAAGAGTTGTTTTTTTCCAAATAAAGATTCCTTTTCAGAAACTGATAGAGGCTTTTCTTCATCACGGTCCAATATTCCAAAACCTCTCTCAGTTGTTACATAGGTATTAGATTTTTGTATAATTTAAGTCATCTTCTCAGGCCAATTTTCCAGAATTTCAGTTTACTATCTGAGTCATCAATTTAAAAATCCTATTACAAGGATTTGGAGGCACATATAAGAAAATAAAGACATGGGTTTAGTTGGGAACATGGTCAATTAAAAAAACCTCTCTCATATTTCACAGAACTATTACCATTTGATATATGCAGGAGGGGATTTGAGACCTATTTGTTAGCAGTTCGCTTCCTGAAATGAAGAAAATCAGTTGTAACTATTTCTATTTTTAGAGTTCAGTTAGATTTTGAATTCAAGACTAGGCAGAGGTTGTTTTAATAAAAATTCATATGTATTTTATATATAATATAAAGGATTCAATAGGATGTTTTCTATGGAAAGATATGCAATATATTAAAACAAATGCAATGATTGATTTTTATTGATTATCAAAACTAATGAAAACAACCAAAAATGTGAAACTGGAATATAGTGAAAACAATAGAAACCATACTGCATAAATAGGATGAGAACATTATTTTCGATGAAAAAAGAATAGGGAAAGCGTGAAGAACCCGCCAACAAGAACAATAAATTTCCAGGATGAGAACGTCAACAAGAGGTACACCACTATCGACCCTCGTTGAACCAAGAACCGAGGACTGTAGAGAGATGCGACAACACCCCATCCCTAATCACCAGAGAAAACATGGCACAATATTTTTGAACAAGGAAAACGCAGAGCAACATGAAGAGCTGGTCCAAACTTAGTACTATACAATACTAATGGAACACATAGAGAACCATGAATCCAAGCTTCAAATTTGAACATGCAATGTTAGCTATCCAGTTTGTAGGTTTAGCTTCCAAAATATCATTTGCAGTAGTAAAAGTTGTATTTGAAAGGGGTTTTAGCCATTTTTTCCAAGTATGCTCTAATGTACCTCTTTCCATAAGATGATTTGGATGCCTCCACAATAGAAGCTCCTGCATAGCCTATTCTTTCCTCTCTCAAACCTCTTCGCTCTTTGTTCCACATGTACTCGTTGGAAGGCCAGATCAAAACCACCATTCATGTGCCATAACTCATTTTCAAACTTTCTAAAAAATTGTGGCACTAAAACACTTATCTTAGAAAGTTATGGCTTCTAAAATGCATATTTATATTAATTTTTTATCTTGATGGTTTATTTTATGTCTCTCTCTCTCTCTCTCTCTC
>LPNX011147369.1:118715-134554 GCA_001517045.1 Pseudotsuga menziesii
TAATCTTAGGAATACCATGCATGGCCAGAATAGATGCATGCATTAGTTGTATATTAGCATCCATCACAATTTTTGATGGAATTTCCTTAAAAAATTGACCTTATATCCTCCAGGAAGACCAAGTTTCGATGCTAAAATTCCATTATGGATGGACTTGGAAGAGGAGGAAGGTACTTATCAATTGCTGATGATTGGGAGGGACCTAACTTAAAAATAGAAACCAAATATGTGTTGACACAAAACCCGTTGACATGGTTTCACTCTCTGTCGACACCCAAACCAGCATGATCTCCCTGAGCACCGGCCTAAACAATTTATTCCCCATTTAGAAACACTTGCAAAGAATATGAAGTGTCATTCGAGATGTTCGAGGAAGAAATGTCGGAACCAAGTTTTTGTAGTATGAAGGATGACCATGCATCTATTTATCAACTCAGCACAACATTATTCGATAGATATAATCATTCAGATTATGAATTAGCAAAATTATGTCATCATTCACTAGATCGAATCAACATATTTAGATCGTAGTAGATACATCAAAACATAAACAAATGTCATAGTACATCATCATTCATCGTAGAGAAACATCACATATATCACACTCCCATTCAGATTGCAAAAATAGGAAAACAAAAAGATAGAAAAAGATACAATGGTTTTGCTCAATCTCTGTGATGTCATATTAACCTTTGCAACAAAAAAAATATTCTCCAAAACAGTTCTTCAGTTATCATACACAAATAAAAGGATCTTAGTTCATACCCAGATCATAACATAAACTAAATGAACTCCAAATCTGAGGAAGAAGACATAACACTTGCAATTATACATCTATTTATAGGCTTGCACCTTTACAATGGTGATCCACTTAATCCAACTTCCTAACTAATTATTAAAAAAATCTACAAAATAATTACCACAATCCATATAATGCGGTCCAAAACGACGAAATATGACCAAAATACGTACAATATAGCTAATCCTCCTTGTGCACCATTTTCCACGTTGCATGGAATCCTTGACCTTGGGCAGCATCCACGATGATACACAGCTAACTTACACCAAAACTTCTTGCCAAAATTTCCCCAACACAATCTCATGTCTCTCCCTCAAGCCACATCAGTTGGAAATGGTGTATCCGCTGATATTCACCTTGAACTCCTCGTACTATTGGGTGATGTCCTTGACCTATTCTTTTATTTTCTTGCTAGTCTTCTGGATTTTTGTCACTTCACACACCAATTGGTGCTCGATGATCTTTGCTATGACATCCTTTCTGCCTTCTTGAACTACTTGCAGGATAGAAAATTCCTTCATCAAGACCTGCGTGCCAGCGTATTGAAATGTATCTAATTGTGTTGTGTTCCTCTAGTGATGATACATGCCCTTTGCAACCCGCTACTCTAAGTCGTTCAGCTCCACTTCATTTTTTACTTGTACAACTAGGGGCATCACTTTAAGAGACATATTTAATGTTGTGAACTTTGCCTCAACCTCCTGTAACTGCGTGGTCAGTTGTTCCAATTGTGCATCCTGGACTACGTTGCCACAAAACTTGGTAGTCTCATCCGTAACTCTCTTTGCTTCCTACTCCATTTCCTCCAACTGTGTTGTGAAGTCTTCAATAACTCTTTTCCTTTCCATAGCTACCTCTGTTGGTGTCCCTGGATCCACAATTGCATGTAGATCATTGTTATCATGCTAAAACTGTGAAATAATGGCTCTAGGTTGATCTGATTTTTCCTCTGCATTCAAGTCCATTGTACTTGTAGGTGTCTATTGACAGGAAACCAAAACCATGGTCTCTAAACACACTTTGTTCAAGGCGATATTTTACCTCACCAAATTGATCAGTTGTCTGCTTCTTCATCTGATCTCCTATCTCCTAAGTCACTGTTGAAATCACTACAGTGATGTGGCTCAATTTCTCTTCAGTAATTGGTATAGTTCGGCTAGTCGCACCCTGGTCCTACCTCTTCATTGTTCAGGATTCCTCAAATAGTCTCTCTGCATATGAATCCATAGGAGTCTACATGGATGCTCCATTTGAGTCATGGTCAATTGGTGGGTCTAGCATAGTATCCACCGGTGCATTAGTTGGTCGACCCATTGACACTTCCTCAATGCTGACAGGTTCGCGCCATTCCCAGGGCCAATCAACCACAATAGTCTCTGGATCTGCATCAGAAATATTATACATGGTGGGAAGCCATTTTTTATATGGGTATCACCGTTCCTGCACATGAATGGCATCCATCCTAATTTCAAACTGATGGAATCATTGATACTTCACCATTGCTCCCTCTGTCGGTCACAAAACCTTCACTACTGCAGCCTGTAGTGCCTCTCAATATATCTAGAACTGAATTGCATAGTCCTTCAATCACTTTGTTTCCTTCACATACCATAGGTTTTGGTACCGTGCACATTTACAAGCCTTCACTGCATCCACGTCCATCCCCTTGTAATCCTTTGGTTCCATCTAAGCCACAAGTGCAATCAGAATCAATAGCCAACTATAGGTGAAATATCAGTTACCCATCTGGAATACTTATGCATCCTATGTCAACTGGTTCATTAATAACAATGACTAGTGCATCTACACCCCTTGTGCATGTTAGAATAATCAACCCATAGTTTACCCACTTAGACATTAATTCATTCATTTTTGTCTTATTTGCCTAGTTCATGTGTCCCACCTTGTGCAAGTTGCTAATTTCCTATCCATAGAGGTCAAAATTGCCATATCTAACTCATGTAGCACTTGGGAAAGCCTTAGGAATCAAATCTGCTTTATTCCTGGCCTCCTAGGCGCCCTTCTGCTTTTTCTGCTTTATTGCTTGCTTTTTCAGTGTTTTAAGGCACATAGGAAAGCAAGACTAGGTGAGGTGAACTAGTTTTTTGTCCTCTTCATCCTCCACTATTTTCTCCATGCAAAAGCATTTATGAGCTTCCATTCCACTACTCTTTAGCTTGCCCATGCACCCTTTCCAATTCGTGACCTCCATGATAGATTTGGGGTCAGCATTTTACACCTATGGGGGATTTGCCTATTTTGAGTAAGCCTGCTTTATGCTAGTTTTGGATGCCTCCTTATGCATTCGACCTCTTGATGTATTCTATATATTTATCAACCTATGTTATTACAGGGTTGGCTATTGTACACTCAGTTAATATAATTTTGTGTTACAGCTCCATATTCAGTCTCCATTCTTAGCAATTTTGCATGATCAATTGATAATTGTTGTGGGTAAAATTAATCTACTGCTGGCCTGAATTTCTACATGGTATCAGAGCCATTGTAGGTTGTTACTCTCCTTAAAAAATTGTTTTGCAGGTTTGACATCAAGACTGGGAGCCTTCTACTGACAGCCGGGACAGATTTTCTAAAGCTATGGATTCACAGAAAACTATCTTGAATCCCTTCAACTATTTTGAATGGAAAGTAGAGATGGAGATCTTGTTGAGAGAGAAAGGCCTCTACAGGGTGACTATGGCTATAGAAGCAGAGCCCAATGCTATTGCATAGAATATCAAATGGCACAATCGGAGAGATGAGGCCTATGGCCTCCTATTTCTCAGTATTTCCCGAGACCTCCTTTTCCATCTCGATGGATTAACTTCACCGGATCAAGTATGGGAGAAGCTTTCTAATCTTTTTGGAAATACAGATGAGATGAGGGGACATTAGATTGAAAATGAGCTGATTTATCTAAGTCCCGGTAGCTTTGAATGCCTGCAGCTATATTTCTCCAAGTTGAAAGCACTAGTTTTGCAGCTGAAGCAGTGTGGTATCGAAAAGAAAGATGATCAGCTCATATTGGCCATCCTCTCGAAGCTAGGACCTGACTACTCAGTCTTTTTTTCGACCTTCTATGCCACAAAACTCACAGCTCGAACCTGGAAGATTCCTAGCCTTGCAGATTTCATGGAATCTCTCACACAAGAACAAGACAAGCTGGTGATGATGGGCACCATCAAACCATCCAAAGATCAAGCTTTGATTGCTGGAGATTCGAGGGTGGATTCAAAAAGCAAAAAGAAAGCTAAAAAGCCACCTGAGCAAAAGAGAGACAAGAAACAGTCTCCAGAGGATCAACAAGGTCCCAAGAAAAATACCCAGAAGAAGAAAAACAAAGGTGAAATGAACAAGTGCTCATACTGTTCGAAGGGCAATCACACTGAAACGTCTTGTATGAAAAAGCAGATTGATATGTTGACCCATCTCCTGGAGAAGAATGGCATCTCCCTTCCAGAAAGCTCAAAGAAGAGAGAAGGAGGATCAAGTTCCGATGATAGAGAGAGAGTTCATGCTCTAGTTGCTGGCACATCAAGCTCACCTAGTTTTATCATAGATTCTGGAGCTTCAAGACACATGGTTTTGACTAAGGAGGCCTTCTCCTCACTGGATATGTCGAACGGACCATCTATTGTACTGGGAGATGACTCTCCCACTAAAAGTAAAGTCAAAGGAAGGATAGATATTGATCATGGTAAGTTCAGCAATGTGCTGTATGTCCCTGGTATCGCCTCCAACCTCCTGTCAGTGTACCAGATGACCCACACTGGGTCTCCTAAGAAGGTCATATTCTCCCCCGATGAAGTTGAGATCACAGAGATTTCAACTGGTAGAGTCATTGCAAAAGGAGTTGTGAATCATGCTCAAAAGGTATACATGTTTTCACACTTCCTACCTTACTCAAACCCCTCTGCTCTTCTCATTCATGCTAATGAAGCCAGCAAGCTGTGGCATGAAAGATTTGGCCATCTAAATTACAAGTATCTGTCTGATCTTAGTGAGAAAGAAATGGTCATAGGGTTTCCCAAGATAAAATTTTCCAAAGGAGTCTGCCAAGGCTGTATCCTAGGAAAACACCCAAAGCATAAATTTGAGAAAGCTAGTCATGAGAGAACCTCTGCACCCCTCGAGCTGATTCACAGTGATGTTGCTGGCCCATTCCCTCATATGTCCATGAGTCAGGCCAAATATGCATTGAACTTTATTGATTATTTTCCCAGGTATTGTTGGTTTCACTTCATGAAACACAAGTCTGAAGTTTTTGGCCTATTCAAAGTCTTTAAGGCTTTGGTTGAAAACCAGTGTGGAAGGAAACTCAAGGTCCTCAGATCTGAAAATGGTGGTGAGTATGTCAAGTCTAAGTTTATTAACTATTGTGAATATGCAGGTATTCATATGCAGCATTCTATCCCTTACACACCACAGCAAAATGGTGTTGTTGAGAGGAAGAACAGATCACTGAAGGAGATGGCAACATGCATGATGGAGGCCAAAACTTTGCCACCAAAGTACTGGGCCGAAGCTATCAACTGTGCAGCCTATATTCAGAATAGGGTGCCTCACAAACATCTTGATGGCATGACTCCCTTCGAAGCATGGAGTGGGAACAAGCCAGATGTGACACATTTCAGGATTTTTGGCTCAAAGGCATGGGCTAGAATCCCGACAAAGAAGAGGAAGGCTTTGCATAACCAACGCCAAGAGTGTCTTTTTGTTGGATACTTTGAAGATTCAAAAGGGTACAAGTTGATAAATTTTATCACAAACAAATCCTTCATTGAAAGGTGTGTTCTGTTTGAAGAAGAACCCCTTACAGAAGTGGAAGTTGGTGAAGCCTCTTCACCACCTGAACCTCAAGAAGTAAGTAAAGAGTTTGTTGAACATGCTGATTCTGATTTTTCTGATGGAGATGAGTTTATTGCAGACCCAAACAGCCCCACAAGGCCTAAATGGGCATCCAAGACACTAAATGCAGCAGGAGAGCTAGCTAGGGATCCCAATGACCCAAGGAGGACTAGATCTCAATTTGAGAGTGGTATGCGCATGAAGGATCCTATGTTTGTTGAAAAATGATATTTGATGGTGGATTCTGATCCACAAACATATGAATAAGCATCAGGAGATCCAAGATGGCAAGCTTCCATGAAGGAGGAGTTCAGCTCACTCCAGAAGAGCAACACATGGGAGCTAGTGGATCTTCCCCCAGGGAGAAAACTAGTACAGTGTAAGTGGGTCTATAAGACCAAATTTGCTGCTGATGGTTCACCACTAAAGTACAAGGCTATATTGGTAGCTAAAGGCTACTCACAGGTTCATGGCATCGATTACAATGAGACCTTTGCCCCAGTGGCAAAGATGGATTCCATCAGGCTAGCTCTAGCCATTGCAGCCTCAAGGCAATGGGAGGTACATCACATGGATGTAAAATGTGCCTTTCTGAATGGAGATCTCACTGAGGATATATATATGCAGCAGCCTCAAGGTTTTTCTACTAACCCTTCTCTTGTGTGCAGGTTGAGAAAGTCATTGTATGGGCTAAAGCAAGCTCCCAGGGCTTGGTATGCCAAGATAGATAGCTTCTTGCTATCTCTGAATTTTGTTCGGTGCAAATCAGATACAAATGTATATTTGAAGTCTATTAATGGTTCATTAATGATCATTGTGTTATATGTTGATGACCTTCTCATTACAGGAATCTCACAGGCTGAGATTGCTTCCTTAAAAGGAGCTATGAACCAAGCCTTCTCCATGACAGATTTGGGGCTCTTAAGTCAATTTCTGGGGCTTGATATTGCTCAAACCAAAGATGGAATAAAGGTGCACCAATCCAAGTATGCCTTGGATTTTCTGATAAAATTCAGAATGCAAGACTGCAAAGCAAGCAAAACTCCTTTCCTTTCAGGAGTGAAGCTAGAGGAAGATGATTCTCCACCGATGGTAAACAATACACTGTATAGACAATTGATTGGATGTTTATTGTATTTGACACATACTCGACCTGATATTTGTTATGCAGTAAGTGTGGCTTCTAGATTCATGGATCAGCCTCATGAGATCCATTGGAAAGCAGCCAAAAGGATCCTTAACTTTGTTCAGGGAACAAGGACACATGGGATCTTCTATAAAGCAAAATCTGATCTTGATTTGATTGGATTTACTGACAGTGATTGGGAAGGTGATAGCATAGACAGAAAGTCCACTTCAGGATATGTGTCCATGCTTGCAGAAGGGCCAATCAGCTGGTCAAGCAAGAAACATAGTGCCATTGCACTCTCATCTACAGAAGTTGAGTACAGAGGAGTTGTTAATGCAGCAACTCAGTGTTTATGGTTGCAGGGTTTACTTGGAGAGTGTGGTTTCGAACCTGAATACTCAACTACCATCTATTGTGATAACCAGAGTACCATTCGAATCTGCAAAGATCCAGTTCAGAAGCAGAGAACCAGACACATTGAGATTCACATGCCCTACATCAGAGAGCTTGTGCATGATGGCACCATTCACCTACTCTTCTGTTCATCTTCAGAACAAGTAGCTGATATCTTCACCAAAGAATTTTGTGAGAAGACCTTCAGCAATCTCAAATCACTGCTGGGGATTGCTGATCATGCTGTAAAGGCATGAGTGGAGACAATATTCTACAATTTTGTTTTACAGTCCATGTTTAAGGGAGGATTTTCCCAAGTTGGTTTTGCCTCTTTCCTTGTTTATTTGGACATGCAGCATATAAAGGGTGACTAAGCCTTGTTTCTAGGCCCTATATATTTTTGATTTATTACTCATAAAGTCAGGCTTAAGGGGGGGTCTTAGAATAATCAACCCATAGTTTACCCACTTAGACATCAATTCATTCATTTTTGTCTTATTTGCCTAGTTCATGTGTCCCACCTTGTGCAAGTTGCTAATTTCCTATCCATAGAGGTCAAACTTGCCATATATGACTCATGTAGTGCTTGGGAAAGCCTTAGGAATCAAATTTGCTTTATTCCTAGCCTCCTAGGTTCCCTTCTACTTTTTCTGCTTTATTGCCTGCTTTTTCAGTGTTTTAAGGCACATAGGAAAGCAAGACTAGGTGAGGTGAACTAGTTTTTTGTCCTCTTCATCCTCAACTGTTTTCTCCATGAAAAAGAATGTATGAGCTGCCATTCCACTACTCTTCATCTTGCCCATGTTCCCTTTCCAATTCGTGAGCTCCATGACAGATTTGGGATCAGCTTTTTACACCTATGGGGGATTTGCCTATTTTGAGTAAGCCTGCTTTATGCTAGTTTTGGATGCCTCCTTATGAATTAGACCTCTTGATGTATTCTATATATTCATAAACCTATGTTATTATAGGTTTGGCTATTTTACACTTAGTTAATATAATTTTGTGTTACAGCTCCATATTCAGTCTCCATTGTTAGCAATTTTGCATGATCAATTGATAATTGTTGTGGGTAAAATTAATCTACTACTGGCCTAAATTTCTACAGTGCACACTTATCCATGCATGAAATTACTTTCAAATTACATTAGCTGGTCCTGTTCATTCTATCTACCTTGCGATCCAAAATCCTCACCACAATGAAAATCGCCTGATCATTTATACTGTCAACATGGCATGTCCATCCGTGTCTTTTCTTCAGCTGTACAACTAATATCCTGTCATTGTATTTCCCCTTAAAATACTGTAATGGGTCAGGCCCCTCTTTAGGAAGCCCCTTAATTTTTGAAATAAGTGCCACACTGGCTATGACCGCCTAGTCTAGCCACAGAATCCCACCATGTAAGCATTCCAAGAGCTACTTCACACATGCATTTACCTAATTCAACCTCCCTAGGTGCAGCATGTTCATCAGTACCAATAGTCTGGATATCTCCAAAATTTACACCTAGTCATGTGGAATACATGCTACTAGGTCACTTCCTTCTCATGCTATAGGTACATACAGTTCTGTAGTAATCTCTAGGGATGTTAGCATATCATGGTCCTCATATTTCATCCATGTGAGTGAGGGAAAAATGTCCCTAGTGCTTATTATGCCCTGTGGTATCGTCGACATCCTAACCGGGTACTTCTGGTTCTTCTTCATCTTCCCGAGCCTCGCCTCAGGTCGACCGGGAGGCATGTACCCAAGGCTTTCCTTTAAAAAGGAAGGAGGACTACAAAATTGACCCCGCAAGCTCCCACATAACACTCCAACGACACCACCACCGCACTAAATTTGATGCTTTGTTGTCTACCTCCTATAGGTGCTGGATCAGTTTTGGGGTCTAGCCAGTTGGTTCCCATCCTTGAAAAATTTTCTTCCTATATGTCAATCACGCCAACCATGTACGAAATGATCAGAAACTCAAAGAAAAAGTACTCTCGTGGACCAGAATGCAAGTACTCTTCCAGCCACTTCTTCGTCTTCAATCTAGGGTTCTCATTCTCTTTCTCAGCAAATTCCTGTGCTTTTTGTTCAAACCAATCTTCAGATGCCACATGTTGGGTATATGTTATATTCTTTGCAAGTACGTATGGAGGGGAGGAGCACATGTCAGTGCTGCAGATCGACGTTCCCGAAATAACCTGCAATGGAAATAGTCGTTAGGCCATTTCCAATGCGAGCAGCAAGAATTTTTTTTGTCTATTTATAGCTGTTTGTGGCTATTTTTAGAATTTGTCTAAAAATATGTAACTTAATACTGGTTAACGGATTGGAGTCTTTTTATAATTCGGGTTAACAGATTAGGTATTTGGATGTTGCGAAATACCTATATTTTGTATTGTGAGGATTCATAATGTAATGAAGAGAATATAGGAGGTGTGGCTCCAAGGTTTTCTGGTTTTCTTGGTTAAGGGTTTCCAGGGTAAAGCTCTGTGTTTATGTGTGAATGATGTGTTTTGATCTCTATTTTTCCTAAAATAATATGTATGCTTTGCTTCTCTGCACAGGTTTAAAACTTACATGTGGTATCAGAGCTCGATTTTGGCATTAGTGGGGTGCCTTTGCAGCTAAGGGTTCGACGCGATTGATAGATCTCGAGTCTGTGATAAACCTGGGTTCAGTGGGAGCTTTGTAGTGTTGATTTATGCATTAAAAGAGAATGGTGAGAACTTTAAGAATTGATATTGATAAATTTAATGGCAATAATTTTGAGCTATGGAAGCTCAGAATGGAGGATCTTTTGGTAGATCAGGAACAGTGGATTGTTGTGGATTCGGGTATGAAACCCGCTACAACATCACAAGATGTTTGGGATAAATTAAAAATAAAGGAGAGGAGTACAAACGATTGTGCTTATCAGAATCTATGTTGTTCAACGTATCTAGTGAATATAGTGCTGTAAAGCTATGGGAAAAACTAGGGAGTCTGTATCAATCAAAATCCCCTGTGAACAAGCTATTTATGCAAAAGAAGTTGTTTCACCTCAGAATGGATGAGAATGACATTGTAATAGAGAATTTGAATGTACACAATACTCTGATAATTCAGATAACCTTTGTTGGTATTAAAATTGCTAAAGAAGAAAAATGCATTACATTATTATGTTCTTTGTCGGATTCCTGGGACAACCTAATGGTTGCAATAGGTAGTGCTAGCCAGGAGACCTTAAAATTTAATGAAATTGTATCATCCCTACTATCAAAAGAGATGAGGTGAAAAACCATGGATAATTATAGCATGGATTCCTTGTCTGTGAGAGATCGCCCCCAGGAGACAAACAAAAATAAATGATCTAGGGGGATATCTAAATCTAAGGGTAGATCTAAATCCCCAAGAAAAGGATTAAGGAAGTGTTGGGAATGCGGTAAATATGGGCACTATAAAAAGGATTTTTGATCTAAGAATGTTGAGAAAGAAAAGGGATATGAGGATACCCCTTCCACATAGGTGAATAAATCCTTAGAAGAAGGAGGGGATGTGTACCTAGATTCCATGGGTAATCCTCTAGAACATGATATATGGTTGATTGACTTAGGTGCATCATGTCATATGACCCCTCATAGGGAGTGGTTCTGTGAATATGAAAAATACAATGGAGGAGATGTGTACTTGGGAGATGATTCACCATCTAGTATCATTGGACGTTGTATGTTCAAGATGAAACTAAAGGATGGGAGGATTATAACTCTACCTGGAGTTCTACACATTCCAAATATAGCAAGAAACTTGATATCTATCAGAAATATGGATGTTGTAGGTGTAAACATTTTGTGTGGAAATGGTGGTTGAAAAATGGTTCAAGGATCAATGGTATTGATGAGGGGAGTTCGGTATGGAAATCTGTACAAGCTATTGGGAAAACCCATCATTGATGAATGTAACAATTATGTTGTTCTTGAGGAAGGATTTAAAGATGACAAAACCCTCACTGCATCAGGAGGAAAGACAATACTATGTCATCAAATATTGGCGCATATCGGAGAAAAAGGAATTCAAGCATTACAAGGTGAAGGAATGGTTGAAGGTATGAATGATTTCACTCTAGATTTTGATTTCTGTGAACATTGCATATATGGAAAACAAAATCGAGTAATATTTGCATCTGGTGCTACAAGAGCAAAGGGAATTAATACATATTGGTGTGTTTGGACCTGTTCTTGTTCCATCATTAAGAAAATTTGTGTATTATGTTTCATTTATAGATGATTTCTCAAGGAACATATGGATTTATTTCCTTCGAAATAAATATGAAGTATTTTCCAAGTTTAAAGAATTTAAGGCTTTTGTAGAAAATCAATCAGAAAAGAAAATAAAGGTGTTGAGGACAGATAATGGTGGAGAGTTATGTGGGAATGAATTCGAGTAATTTTGTAAGAAGTGTGGTATAGCAGGGAGAAAGACTACTCCATACACACCTCAACAGAATGGAGTTTCTAAGAGGATGAATAGGGCATTGATGGAAAAAGCAAGGAGCATGCTAAGAAGTGTTGGGATAGGACAAGAAATATGGGAAGAAGCTGTGGAGATAGCATGTTACTTGGTAAACTGATTACCCACATCAACATTGATTGATAAAACTCCACAAGAGGTATGGAATGGTAAGAAACCCTCTATTAAGCATCTAGAAGTTTTTGGTTGTGATGCTTATGTACATGTTCCAAAGGACAAAAGGAGCAAGTTGGATAACAAAGCTAATAAGTGTATCTTTATTGGCTATAAATATGTTATGAAAGGGTATAAAATTTGGAATCCTATAACTAAGAATACTGTTTACAATCGAGATGTTGTGTTTCAAGAGGTCAAAGAAGTCCCCAGAAAGGAAGTGAATCCAATGTAAAAGGAACCAGAGAAAATAGAGTTTAAGTTAGAAGGAGAAGAATCTGACTCGATAGAAGAAGTAGAATCAGAAGAAGAATAACTTCATACTCCATTTTTGAGGAGATCATCTCGAGAAATAAGGCAAACAGAAAGGTATTCCTCTCCTAATTTTTTCTCTCATTTTTCTATGTCTATTACTGATGATGATCCTAGAAATGTGAAGGAAGTTGTTAATTCAGAGGATAGTGATCTCTAGAAAAAGGCCATGGATGAAGAAATGGATTCCTTGGACAAAAATGAAGCTTGGAATCTAGTCCAGTTACCAGCTGGGAGAAAAGATGTTGGGAGAAAATGGATATTTAAAAAGAAGTTGAATGCAGAAGGTAGAGTGGATAAGTATAAATATTTATTGGTAGCAAAGGAATATTCTTAGGTAGAGGGGATTGATTTTGGTGAAATATTTTCTCCAGTTGAAAAATGAACTTCTATTAGATTTCTTCTTTCTATTGCTGTTGCTTTTGATCTTGAAGTAGAGCAGATGGACATGAAGACATCATTCTTACATATGGGGATTTGGAAGAATAAATATACATGAAACAACCAGAAGGGTTCATAGTAAATGGAAAGAATGAGTTGGTATGTAAACTAAAGAAGTCCCTTTATGGTATAAAGCAATCTCCAAGGATGTGGTACCAAAATTTTGACACATACATACTATGGATTGGGGTTTGTGAGAAGAAAAGCTGATCATTGTGTATATTCCAAACATGTTGGTGATCACTTCATTAAAATAGTTCTATATGTTGAGGACATGTTGTTGATTGGAAACAACAAAGATGTTATAAAGGATTTGAATTCTCAACTGTCCTCCAAGTTTGATATGAAATATCTTGGTGCTACAAACTTCATTCTGGGAATGGAGATAAGAAGAGATTGTGCAAACAAAATGATTAGTTTAACTCAAAGAAAATATGTTGACACGGTACTACAGATATTTAACATGCAGGAAAGTAAGACGGTCAAGGTTCCTATTCCTATAGGTATAAAATTATCTGTAGAGTAGTGTCCCAAGACACAGGAAGAAGAAGAAGACATTTCTCGGGTTCCATATGCCAGTGCAGTTGGTAATTTGATGTATGAAATGGTCTATACAAGACTAGACATTGCTCATGTAGTGGGAGTTTTGAGAAGATATATGTCAAAATGATGAAAGGATCATTGGACAGCTGTAAAGAGGGTCTTCAGATATTTGAGTGGCACCACAGATTATGCAATTTGCTACCAAGGAAGGCATGGACACGATAGACTCAATAAATGTACATGGATTTGTTGATGCAGACTAGGCAGGAGACCTTGATCATAGAATATCTACAAGTGGGTATGTGTTTAACCTATTTGTAGGAGCTATCAGTTCGATGAGCAAGAGACAAGCTGTAGTTGCACTCTCAACTACAGAAGTTGAATACATGGCAGCTACTCATGCAAGCAAACAAGCTGTGTGGTTGCAAATATTGTGTTCAGGTATTGGGTTTGTACATAAATGTGTAAGGTTATATTGTGGCCAAAGTGAAATATTCCTGGTAAAGAACCCTGCTTATCATGCAAAGACAAAGCATATTGATGTGCAATATCACTTTGTGAGAGATATGGTTGAAGACAAGAACGTGTTGTTGGAGAAGGTTAACACCGTGAAAAATGTTGCAGAATCATTAACAAAGTCTGTTAGTACAAAGAAGTTCTCTTGGTGTAAAGAATCTATGGGAATTGATGCTCTAAACCTATGACTTTATGAGTACATGACTCATTGCTATGCAAAGGAAACAACAAGTGGGAGAACATTGGGTATATGTTATATTCTTTGCATGTCCGTATGGAGGGGAGGAGCGCATGTTAGTGCTCTAGCTAGACGATCCCAAAAGCACCTTCGACGGAAATGGTCTTTAGGCCATTTCCAATGCGAGCGCAGCGAGCAATTTGTTTTGGCTATTTATAACTATTTGTGGCTATTTTTAGAATTTGCCTAAAAAAATGTAACTTAATTCCGGTTAAGGGATTGGAGTCTTTCTATAATATAGGTTAACGAATTAGGGTATTTGGATGTTGTCAGAACCCCAAATTTTCACAAAAATTTAAATTTTTTAACATAACATAAAATGTCTAATGTCGTAGTTGGATACCTACTAGCGGCTAGCAGAAAAAATGAAATAGTTAACAAAAGTAGTGATTAACTTCAAACACATAAAAATAATACCACTTTGATTTTGATATGCTATGTATATGACCTGCATTCAGTTTGTTCCGGCTGTACTGATGATTTGATTTTGTCAAGTAGGTGAGAAGTTATGTTTTAAACTGGGGCTTACTTAGAAATTGCTAACTCAACTGGATTTCTGGTTCTTACAGGCTCAACAAGTAAATTTTTGAACAAGTAGAAGTTTGTTTAAGCATTAAATCCAGATGTACTTCTTTAGCATATATAAAATGCTAGAGTAAAATTTGATTAATAGAGCTCAAGGATACTATGAGGTAAGTAACTTTTTTTTTTATTTCTTTTGCATCTATGACAGTATTTAAGTTTATGTCGTAAAGACCAATATCCTTGACATACTAAATGTCTTTCACTAGCATGACTTCTACTTAAGAATCTGTCTTTCCAGCTATAAGCTAAAGTTACTCACAAGTTTTACTGACGAGCATAGAGCTCATAATTTAATATAAAGACACTTTTACTGAAACAAGAGTTTACTGCTATTGCTATTTCTAAAATCTATATATTGCTTATAAGCATGAAAATAAATCTAAGTCCTTCAAAGAAAAAGTTTACAATATAACCCTTAGCTCTACTTTTAATTCTGCTCTAGTAGAGAAGAATTATCATCTATAGTTATAAATTTCTGCTTGCATTAATAGTCATCAATATTTAATTTCGACCTTCCAAGTCTCATCATGTCACAAGTATTGTAGTAAAATTTCATTACCATATCAGTTTATAATAATACTAAGTATTTTAACCTTTGAATTTAGATAGTCTTACGACCTTGTAATTACTGAGTGTAATCTAAATATTGGTTTCGATTAATATGAGTTTGGTCCTTTATGGAAACCAAGAGATTACTAACTTCCAAGGAGTCTTCAAACTATAACACTGTCTACAACAATGCCAACTTATAGCAATTGTAAGAGTCATGTTTGTGTATAAGATACTCCCTATCTTTTACTTACATAAAAAAGAACCTAGGATATTGACCTTATCAACTTTGATTTTACATAACCCTAACTCAAACATAGCATTATTCATTTAATATATAGTTTGTAAGAAGATTCATTACGAGTGCTATTGACAAAGGTCAAAAGCATAAGAAGAGTCATTACGAGTGCTATTGACAAAGGTCAAAAGCATAACTCCAATATTGATCTTCCACTTATATACTTTTACCAATAACTAATCTTAATGTTATCAAATAAAATTGATAATAGTATATATACGTTTCCACCATTGAATGATTATAGTGATATTGAAAAGCAATGATAAGAATGATTTATTAAAGACCACTAATAGTTATAATGGATAAATGACTTCATCGAGATGTTGATTGCAATGTTAACCTAAATGACAATGATACGATGCCAAAACATTATCATCGTGTTACCATATAAATGATTGGCAATAATTTTTTCTTTTCTTGATAGTGCAAGATAACTATATTGTGTTAGAATAATCAACCCATAGTATTTACCCACTTAGACATTATTTCATTTATTTTGTCTTATTTTCCTAGTCCATGAGTCCCACCATGTGCAAG
>LPNX011147377.1:8686-35106 GCA_001517045.1 Pseudotsuga menziesii
GACTAAAAATTAATGATGCCATTCTGAAGGCAGTGGAGACCCAACGTGAAGCTCAATACCAATATTTGTCAGTTTCAATTTCTGTCCATCGACACCAATCTCATCACCATGTTTAGAATTTCCTGAATTCCAATTCAATTTAGTCTTCTTAGATGTGTCTTCAAGCATCTTCTTAGATTCAAACAAATTACTTGTAAATCTAGTCCTCTTAGCCTAAGTATTCAACACAGTAGGTCTGTGTCAAAATTTAACTCCTTGTACAGGTACGTGCCTGAAGGATAAAGAAAGAAAACAATTCTTTAGGAGCCCAATCCTTTTCAACCAACAATCATATATAACTCAGTGACTGCAACTTGTTGAGACCTCTGGCCCAATCAATTATCATGACCTTTGATTCGCCAAAAATAGAAAGCTAGAGATTTTTTTTTTTTTGCGAACCATAAAAGCCCCCATAAGGCTAAAAGTTCATGCAATTGCTTTGTTGGATCTATGAAGATCGAGGTGCATGGCACTAATATTACTAATAGAAGGTATAAAACTTACAAAAATTACACTTCATTGCCAAATTTGCAATTTTCCATGACACAATTAAAAATGACTAACATAAATGACTAATTCATATTCTTCTAGCTAGTCATTTTTTATGTCGTGACTAAATTAGTCATTTATTTTAGTCATTTTTAACTCTGTCACTTATTATCTAGTCATATTTGTTAATTGGTGACTAAATTAGTCGTTAATTTTAGTCGTTTATAGTTGAGTCAATCAAAATTGCTCATATTTAGTAGTAAATCACTTGGAAAACCTGTGGTGACTAGAATTTTTAGTCACCTAGTAGCTAATTCCTCATTTTGTATTAGTGTTAACAAGGTATTAAAAACTATGCTTCAATGTATGGTAGGGTAGGCCAAATCAAAATAGCACTTGCAACTATTCTCTGCACTCTGGGGTTATAGGACCACTGTGAATACTTCCACCAGTTTCATGCCTTTTCAATTGGTTTATGGGTTGGAAAAAACTCTCTCGATAGAATGAGAGATCCCTTCTCTGAAACTTGTTGTTGAACTTTTTCCAAATACAATGATCGAAGAATAATGTTTTCTGTATCTAGATAAACTGAATGACATCCTCTGCGATGTTTCCTTATCCAATGAGGAAAACAAATGGAGGATCAAAACCAAATATGACTGAACCGTCCAACCCCGCTATTTTGATAAAGGAGATCTGGTCTTGAATTATGACCAGAAGAAGGATAAGCTAGGGGTAGGAAAATTTGAATCCATGTGGCATGGACCTGTTGACGGGCATATGCGACTATGCACGTAACGGGGGAAAACAACCCAGACCGAGATCCTTAAAGTAGGCTCCAAGCTGTTTGGGATGGTTGTTCCCAACAGGTTTAAAGGCTCTGTTAGCCTCAAAGTCTAATCAAAGAAGTCTAAAAGATAAAACTAAAGCTACTGTTCTGGTTAATTAAATCTACAAAATACCTACGTATGTACAAATTAAACTAGTTAATCTGATTACTAATGAATTAATAATATTACTAAATTAACCTGTGAATTAAATCTACTCAATCAATTTAACTTATAATATAATAATAATAAATTAATCAAATATTAACATGTTAAATGAATTACAAAAATGCATTATAAACATATATACATTATTCATAAAAGCAGAAAATGACTTGACACTGATCTAAATACAATGATCAGATTCAAAAAAGATTTTTAAAAAATAAAATAAAAACTACTATTAATCTGCTCTAAACAATCCTATCCCGAATGGGAGCATAGAAAAACAGTAAACTGAAATCGAATTACCAATAATCCTACTGTGTTAACAATCCTGCTAATATTCAGAAGGAATTCGAAAACTTAAACAAGATCGCACAACAGACGAATATATCATATATATAATGATGACAACACCAAATTTATAACATGATATATATATCAGCAAATCGAAAACAGCGTAAATCGACAGAATAGATGTGATGTATTTGCAAAATTCATCAAAGGAATAATGACAAAACATTAATATTGCATAAAAGGAGAACAAGATCAACTGATATCAAGAATACACTTGCATAGTATTAAAATACTGTAAATGTATATAGATATCACCAGTCTTAAAGATGTTGTATCTACTGGCAAAAAATTGCCTCCAGTCACAGAGAATAATTACAGTGATCCTGCCATGTCTTTTCTCCCACTATCGACCCCTAGATGAGAAAAAAGAATAGCTCCAACCTCTCAGCAATCATGCATTTTGATATTCTTGAATAAATAATTCCTCAACAGAGCCATCCCATCCCCCTGGCAATCAAATTCCAGTTTGCTTAAATAAACAAAGATCAAAAGAAATGAAATCCAAATTGAGCTTTGCTCTGGCGAATTTCTGGAAAGACCCATTTCTTTGTTGGCCGCAACTACAAAAATCGTGTTCAGAGGATCCCAAAAATCTCTTAGAATCCATCACTTTCTGGGGAAATATGCCTTAGTAAAGATAAATGGGCCCGTTCTGGAGAAAACCCATGTGGCGGAATTTTGAGATCTGCCCCCATTTATGAGCAGTGAAGCCTGGAAAAATGCCTACCTGTTTAGCTACGCGTTTTTGTAACTGGCTGAAAATGAAATTCGTGGTCCATCTCCTTATTCCCAGCAATTTCTCTTCCTCCACTTTAGGGAAATTTCTCTTCCTCCACTTTAGGGACAACTCAGGCGGTTAAACTGCTGCTCCTTATTTTATGAACCTGCATAAAAATGATCCAATCGTTCACATAAAGAGAGGCAAGACTCGTAAAAATAATCTAATAAAAGGATAGAATAAGAAAATAGAAGTAAAATCATCTCCCTTCCCCTCGTTTTCATGAGATTTGTTTGTAAAGCATTTACAACATAATCCGATCGTGGCATCCAAAATTGATCTCCCTCTATCAGTTTTTTAACAGAAATATATTTTAATTGATGAGCACCTATAACCCGCGCGATCCGGTGGAGAAAATCATTGTGATCCCTTCGGTTTTCTGGCACCTCCTTCATATATGCGATGGCATTGATATTGATGGTCTTCGTTGGTCAGCATGTGGCGTTAATAGGGTTTATTTCTTCAATGCTCACTAACTAAATTGAAACTTTACAGCAGAAAATATCACAACATGGCAAGATCTTCCTTCCTTAATCTTAGTGATTTTGGTTAATGGCATCATTACGAGGTGATTCTCTTTAAAATTTTGAAAATATCACTGCAATCAAATAACTTGGTAATAATTTTCTAGCACCCAGTTAGCAAGATTGTCTTGTAACGCTGGCGATCTATTGGGGATAAGTGGCAAACGATGGTTCCTTCTACCTTCAGTTTGTTAGCGTGAATCTCCTTGAAAAATGTGGCAGTCGTGCATAATCATGATTATTTCTCCATGTCAAATGTTAAACATTTTATTTCTTTCGCCGGTACATCATTTACCTTTCCTCTAGTTATGCAATAACCCGTATAATAGTTTCAACTTTCAGGAATGGGAGACATGCTATGCGAAATACAAATCCCATAACCATAGTATCAACCTTGACCTTTACATGCAATAATAAAGATGACGTATGAAGCCCATCATAAATATCAAGATCAAATAATAAGGTTGTGTTATGCGTAATTCTTAGATTGAACGAAAAGCCTTGGAAAAATGCACTTTGTTAAGGTGCCAAAAATACAATAATCAACCTTCCAATTTCAAAACCTTATCAATATTTACGATAACAAAATCACATAATAAAATCAAATGATAAATATTTGGATAAGATTTCAAGATTAGGTTATGATAAAAGGGTATACAAATTATTAACACTTACCCCTTGATTTTCAATGCAAATCCAAAAATAATAATTTCAAAGTAGTGATTTTGTCAACTAATCCATAGTTCGCAAAGGTTTTTCCTAAAAAACATTGAATTTCATTGTTTCAGTCGCTTCTGAAATGTCACCATTTCAGTATCTGTCAATTTTTTAGGTTTTCTATATGAAATTCAAACATTTCATTAAAACAAGATACAATTTTGTTTGATGAAATAATGTTTTTTTTTAAGGATGTTGAGTAGGGGCACAACAGATGGCGACTAACTAGGCGAAATAGTTATCTCTGCGAAAACATGAAATCTGACTTGTGTATGTAGCAAGATAAGAAAAACTTTCTTTAACTCAGATTAGCATTTTCCTGAAGATAAAAGAACTGTGCCTTGAGATAAGACTAGATTTCAAACTAATACTGGATTGAATTCTTTTATCATTATCCAAAGATTATCTTAAAAAATGATACGAATTTTAAGTTTTTTCAGAAAACATAAGACTCCAAAAGAAATTAGTCCTGGGAAATACAAGGCAATTTTGATATTTGACCAGTTTTTTAAGATATGATCTCAATACTACAGTCATGACCCTTCCTGGAAGCGTCCATAGCTTCGAAAGGGTTGACTTTTAACCATACATCCTACCGTTCTAGTCCCAAGATAAGATAAAACACGAATATTTAGAACTTCTCAATTTATTAATGGGTAAGCTGCATTGGAACCTCTTCACGAGTGTGGGATGACCTCGGATTCTTATAGATTTTTATATATATAACAATTTATGATTTGGAATCCAAGTATGCCACAGACAGAGCCCTCCTACCCGCAGGCGTCCATAGCCTCGAAAGGGTACGTCTTTTAACCCATTCTACCCAACGGCTTATATCCCAAGCTAATAAGTTTAAAGAAGGTTTCATACTCAGCATTTAAGTGCTCATCTACAAGAGATTTGCATGTTTATAATGGGGGAACATAATAGGAAACTCTTTACGAGTAAGATAGCGTAAAGGATCTATAGATAACTGATTTTATTATTAAATTGCAACTGCTTTCCCAGAACTGATTTCTAAATAAGTAATAGAATTCCTAGTAATAGTGACTTCGATATCCATTAAATCTAACAATTTAAGGATAATGATAAAAGAAATGAAATAAAGTGAAAGTTTTCGTCTAGTAGTTTTGTTTGCAACAGTTCAATTTCTTTTTCTTTTATTTCTGAGATAAGAACAGATTTCTAAAAGTCTAGCTTTCTTCATGTTTTATATAATCAGATTCCAATTTTATGACATAAAAACATTCCCAGATCCGAATCATTTCTCCTGGTTTTGAAAAATCAAAAGAAGCACAAAAAACAAAAGAAAAATAAAAATAAATTGAAAAGAAAACAACCAGTAATTATAAATGTACAATATATACATGAGTTTTATTTGAGAAAATTACAAAAACGAAGGATTTCAAAGTCTACTAGAAAACTCTTAGTAAGGAAAATGAAATTTTAAAATAAATTATACACACCTAACACATGAGTTAAATCAAGATCTCATCAAATGGAAAATAGGTTTAACAACATATGAATAATTACCAGCGAAGAAAATGAGAGATTAAAATAGATTAACATGTTTTAAAGTTTTTTATCCCTATTTTGTTTTTAAATCTTTCGATTTAGTCGAAGTTGTTTTTTAATAATTGATGGGATATTAATCTAATGTATTTTATTCAGAAATCAAAGTAACAAAATAAATCCTAATGAGTATGCAGCTATAAAAGGATGAAAGGTTCTTTCTTTTAATGAGAAGATTAAAAAAACGAGAGGAAGTAAAGAACCGCTTCCCTGATAATGATGTCGTCATCTCATTCTTAAAATGATGTTCTCGCAACTCCATATATCTACATTTATTCAAATGTAAACAAACATAAATCATTCTAAATTATAAGCCTAACCTAAACTAATAAAATAAAATATATACAAACTAAGTAAATGAAAATTTCCAATGAAGCCATTCACGTAGCTTGAAACCTGCCAAAGAAAACAAGTCATGTATGAGTATCGGAAATTGGAATAATTCAAAATGAAGAAAAGAAACTAAATCAAATCTTGTATGAACAAAGCATAAAAGATGACACGAAAACCTTTTAATAAATGATTCCTCCCACCATGTATAAATCGGATCATAAAAATCAAGTCGAAAGAAGATAGATTTCTCATGAGAATCATGACTAAAAAGAATATTATCAGAAGAATGATTCAAAATTCGTGAAAAAGGATCAGTAAAAAATGTATCTTTTAACACAATATCATCATGACTAAATTCAAAAATAACAAAATGACATTTGGGTTTTATTTGGAAATCAAATACGTCATTGTGTCTTTTAACATGAAAATTAAAATTGATGACATTATCTTCAGATATGATTATCATGTTGCAATGAAGAAAGTTAATGTTCAATACATCATGAATAAATTGTGCATCCCTTTCAATATTACAGATTGAATCATAATCCTTACTGACAAAAGATAAAATGGATGAACATGCATGAGTCTGATGAGAAACGATAGTAGAAAAATTATGATCTTCTTCATGACAAATTTGAAATAAATCAGAATGGATCTCAAAATATCCTTCATCTTCAAAAAATGTATTTCCTTGTATCCTATCAAAATCTGACCATAATGAAGTATTCCTTAGAAAATCATTAACATGTAAATGTAGCCTATGATCAGCAAAAACATCAGGATACAAAGAGTAGTAAGAGTCAGAGTATAAAAAGGTAAATGCTTCTCTATTGATATGATGTGTTTCATTGACTGCTTTAACAGAAGCATCATTAGCAAAACTCTGATCTAATGAATTTCGTGAAGAAATGAAAGGAACTAACTCATCATGAAAGGAAGATGATGAAATTATATCATCACTAACACATTCAGTTGAAGAATTAAGAATTTTTGGTTTATCTTCCATTGTCTTGTGAACAACAAGAGTTTCGAAATTATCGCTTAATGTAAAAGTCGAATCATCATCCTTTTTCTCTTGTTCTTGAAATTGCATGTCATAAAATTCTATGATTTGTCCATTTTCAACAATTTCATTTTCAGCAGTGGAGTTAGAAAAAATAGATTCTAAATCATCTTCAACTAATGAACTAACATGCATGTTATCTATTGCAAAATTTTCATTCTTTTCCAAATCATGAAAATCAGAGAGAGAGATAAGATAAAGAAACCAATCCATTTTGTCTTTCTTGGAAAGCTGGTGTCCTTCACGAAACCTGTAACATATTAACATAAATCTAGAAAAGAAATCATCAAGAGATTCATCTTTATGTCTACGAATATTTTCTAACTCAAGTCCAAGTTTCTTGTAGCTATAATCCTCATGAGCATTAAGAAATAACTTCGTGAAGTGTTCCTATGAATGAATGGATTTTGCTGGAAAGAACTTAAACCAAATCAGAATTCTTCCTATGAAAGTAGCTGCAAAAAGTATGCATTTCCCAACCTCATCAAATAGATCTATGAAATCACAAAAAGAATTAAATACCGAAAGTTGATGAGAAGCAGAAATCTTACCTTCTCCATTGAAGCTCAGTCTTCACAAGAAATTAGAAATCTCTGGAGAAAAACTTTCGCCAGATGTATGAAAACTGAAAGCATGATCTAAATCAGTGATATCAGCCATTTCATAGTAAAAATAAAAATAAATGAAATAAAAAATCAACCAACTCAAAATGGCCTTCTTGCTGATCAGGCCCTCCTTCTAGCGCCATGGTTGACGGGCATATGCGACTATGCACGTAATGGGGGAAAACAACCTAGACGGAGATCCTTAAAGCAGGCTCCAAGCTGTTTGGGATGGTTGTTCCCAACAGGTTTAAAGGCTCTGTTAGCCTCAAAATCTAATCAAAGAAGTCTAAAAGATAAAACTAAAGCTACTGTTCTGTTTAATTAAATCTACAAAATACCTACGTATGTACAAATTAAACTAGTTAATCTGATTACTAATGAATTAATAATATTACTAAATTAACCTATGAATTAAATCTACTCAATCAATTTAACTTATAATATAATAATCAAAAATTAATCAAATATTAACATGTTAAATGAATTACAAAAATGCATTATAAACATATATACATTATTCATAAAAGCAGAAAATGACTTGACACTGATGTAAATACAATGATCTGGTTCAAAAAATATTTTTAAAAAATAAAAGAAAAACTACTATTAATCTGCTCTAAACAATCCTATCCCGAATGGGAGAGTAGAAAAACAATAAACTGAAATCGAATTACCAATAATCCTACTGTGTTAACAATCCTGCTAATATTCAGAAGGAATTCGTAAACTTAAACAAGATCGCATAGCAGACGAATATATCATATATATAATGATGACAACACCAAATTTATAACATGATATATATATCAGCAAATCGAAAACAACGTAAATCGACAGAATAGATGTGATGTATTTGCAAAATTCATCAAAAGAATAATGACAAAACATTAATATTGCAGAAAAGGGGAACAAGATCAACTGATATCAAGAATACACTTGCATAGTATTAAAATACTGTAAATGTATATAGATATCACCAGTCTTAAAGATGCTGTAGCTACTGGAAAAAAATTGCCTCCAGTCACAGAGAATAATTACAGTGATCCTGCCATGTCTTTTCTCCCACTATCGACCCCTAGCCGAGAAAAAAGAATAGCTCCAACCTCTCAGCAATCATGCATTTTGATCTTCTTGAAGAAATAATTCCTCAACAGAGCCATCCCCTCCCCCTGGCAATCAAATTCCAGTTTTCTTAAATAAACAAAGATCAAAAGAAATGAAATCCAAATTGAGCTTTGCTCTGGCGAATTTCTGGAAAGACCCGTTTCTTTGCCGGCCGCAACTGCAAAAATCGTATTCAGAGGATCGCAAAAATCTCTTAGAATCCATCACTTTCTGGGGAAATATACCTGAGTAAAGACAAATGGGCCCGTTCTGGAGAAAACCCATGTGGCAGAATTTTGAGATCTGCCCCCATTTATCAGCATTGAAGCCCGGAAAAATGCCTTCCTGTTTAGCTATGCGTTTTTGTAACTGGCTGAAAATGAAATTCGTGGTCCATCTCCTTATTCCCAGCAATTTCTGTTCCTCCACTTCAGGGACAACTCAGGTGCTTAAACTGCTGCTCCTTATTTTATGAACCTGCATAAAAATGATCCAATCATTCACATAAAGAGAGGCAAGACTCATAAAAATAATCTAATAAAAGGATAGATTAAGAAAATAGAAGTAAAATCATCTCCCTTTCCCTCGTTTTCATGAGATTTGTTTGTAAATCATTTACAACATAATCCAATCGTGGCATCCAGAATTGATCTCCCTCTATCAGTTTTTTAACAGAAATATATTTTAATTGATGAGCACCTATAACCAGCGCGATCCGGTGGAAAAAATCACTGTGATCCCTTCGGTTTTCTGGCACCTCCTTCATATATGCGATGGCATTGATATTGATGGTATTTGTTGGTCAGCATGTGGCGTTAATAGGGTTTATGTCTTCAATGCTCACTAACGAAATTGAAACTTTACGGCAGAAAATATCGCAACATGGAAACATCTTCCTTCCTTAATCTTAGTGATTTTGGTTAATGGCATCATTACGAGGCGATTCTCTTTAAAATTTTGAAAATATCACTGCAATCAAATAACTTGGTAATCATTTTCTAGCACCCAGTTAGCAATATTGTCTTGTAACGCTAGCGATCTATTGGGGATAAGTGGCAAACGACGGTTCCTTCTACCTTCAGTTTGTTAGCATGAATCTCCTTGAAAAATGTGGCAGTCGTGCATAATCATGATTATTTCTCCATGTCGAATGCTAAACGTTTTCTTTCTTTTGCCGGTACATCATTTACCTTTCCTCTAGTTATGCAATAACCCATATAATAGTTTCAACTTTCAGGAATGGGAGACATGCTACGCGAAATACAAATCCCATAACCATAGTATCAACCTTGACCTTTACATGCAATAATAAATATGATGTATGAAGCCCATCATAAAGATCAAGATCAAATAATAAGGTTGTGTTATGCGTAATTCTTAGATTGAACGAAAAGCCTTGGAAAAATGCACTTTGATAAGGTGCCAAAAATACAATAATCAACCTTCCAATTTCAAAACTTTATCAATATTTACGATAACAAAATCACATAATAAAATCAAATGATAAATATTTGGATAAGATTTCAAGATTAGGTTATGATAAAAGGGTATACAAATTATTAACACTTACCCCTTGATTTTCAATGCAAATCCAAAAATAATAATTTCAAAGTAGTGATTTTGTCAACTAATCCATAGTTCGCAAAGGTTTTTCCTAAAAAACATTGAATTTCATTGTTTTAGTTGCTTCTGAAATGTCACCATTTCAGTATCTGTCAATTTTTTAGGTTTGCTATATGAAATTCAAACATTTCATCAAAACAAAATACAATTTTGTTTGATGAAATAATGCTTTTTTTTAAGGCTGTTGAGTAGGGGCACAACAGGACCCTACATTATCAGTCGCGTTTTAGAAAAGGGTGCATATTGTTACGAAGAGAAATTCCTATGGCTTGGGGTACCACAACAGACAGCTTGAATCCAGAAATCAATCCTTTCCAATATGCAATAGAAATAAAATATCTAACACTAAAGGATCAGACCTCGTACCTTATTCTGGACGGTTGGAGTAGATCCCCGTTGAGCTTTCCAACTTCCGCTTGAATTGATAAATCACTTCCCCAACAACAAGTAAACAATACAAGCATACTATATATATTGGTGTTAGATCTATTCTAGCATATATAATCAACAATGTCATTAAAGGAAATTTGGGGTCTAAAATGGGCCTTATAAGAAAACATGCCAAAATAAGTTTTTGTGAGTTGGAGTTCAAGGACCAATAGAATTTCAATAAAATAAGTCAACCATAATGGTTGAATTGACATATTTGTCATTAAAAAAAACTACTTTTTTTGTTCGTATTTTCGACATATCTCATTGTGTTTTTACTCAAATTTCGATCGGGAGAGCTCGTTGGATGCGGAATTTGATTCCGCATCCAACGAGTACCCACACTACATACTTTTGACAGACCTTGCTACCCCAAAAACAAGAAATACCTGAAAAAATGTGATGATTACATAACATCATCATCACATTTTTTCAGGTATTTCTTGTTTTTGGGGTAGCGAGGTCCATCAAAAGTATGCAGTGTAGGTACTCGTTGGATGCGGAATCAAATTCCACATCCAACGATCTCTCCCGATCGAAATTTAAGTAAAAACACAAGGAGATATGTCGAAAATATGAACACAAAAGGTAGTTTTTTTCTTTCTTCCTCCAAAATTAATCAATATTATTTTATTATTTTAACTTTTATTTTATTATTTTAACGATTATTTTATTATTTTCCTTAGGAGGCCCATTTTAGACTCCAAAATTCCTCTAATGATAAGCATTTGAAAACATCCATGGATAAAATATTCATTCAAACATACATAATTGGACATGAAAAGATATTTCTATTACTATAAAATTAGAGATTACAATGGATACAACCTATGTTGGCACATCTGCAAATTAGAAAAACTGAATCCCCCACTTGGGCCTCCACCACCTCAATCCTCCATCTCTCGATAGAAAGTTCACAAGAAAAAGGCAAGATTGGGAAGAACACAAAAGTGATCCAAGGGACAAAGGGATGCAGACTCAAGCACAAGTTTCAGAAACAATGGAATATAGTTTCTTTGCTCTCAATTCTCTCATATGCCTTCAATGTACCAAAGAGTTCCTTATATAGCTTTTCAAAGGGGTAATGAAAGGTCAAATCTGAGTGATCTCAAGGCATAGGGAAGGCCAGGAGTCAAGTGAGTTGGATCCATGTCAAGGAAAAATCCAAAAGGATTTGGATTATGCACACATCCTGATGTACACGGTTTTAGGGGTCAAAACCGTGTATATACGCGATTATAGGTTTAAAAGTCGCATGCATTAATTTTCACATGCTTTTGGGGATGGTCAAGGAAACATCAAAGAACAAAAAATGGTCCAAGGGGTCTAAGGATTCTGCAGAGGGACAAGGGAAGGCCATATAAGTGTGATTCACCTGGAGTGGTAAAATCAGCTATAACAGATGCCCCCTAATGTGTGAGGTCAGAGGGGTCATACGATGGCTGAAATACATTATAAGTCCATCCCACAAGTGGAGTGATGAAGGATCCCAAATGGAATACCAGCCACCCAATCAGCATAGTACAATGATGCAACTCTACACATAACTGTAAATACATATAGCAGTCTTGGATACATAAGAGTACAATGGCCATGAATAGGCATGATACAAGATATCACATAAGTGGTCATCGCCACATACAATATACATAGATAAGAATATCCATGATGAAGATATACAAAGGACCATGATCTCCATGACGGCTGAAGATATATAATGGATAAAGATCTCCATAATGGCTGGAAATGTCTGACATATATTGGAATCAAGTCACGAGAGCTGAAATCTCATCAACATTGGCACGATCAAGGAGGTAGCATATAAGAGATGCCACCAATCTGGAAGGTCTTCTACACAAACTGCTACAAGTACATGTCCTACTATATGAATAGAGGTGTTGAGGTCGAACATAGTATTCCATAGTCTGATTACCGGTCATTGGTGTATACCGTTAACAGACACGAGATCACCCACCAATAATGAAAATGGGAATCAGGGTACTAGAGTGCAAACTAACAAGTGTGAATAAATGTGTTGAGGTTGAACACTTGAGAGGATCCATCCATCACGGGACATTGATGTATTCCCAAAGACTGTCGATGGTGAGAGAACCTGCCACTGATGACTGCAAGTCTCAAGGCACTCAAAAATGACTCTAGATTCCAATCCCCCAAAAAATGATCTGAAGTCAATGGGATGAAATCCACTGGAAGGAGGGAATTAAGGCATGCCCCATCATCCAACACGAGGTACTCAGCAAAGCTGTATAGTGTGGAAGGACTTGATCATAAGGTGCACGATTCAGTAAATGTACCAGGAATGGTGGACATGGAAAGTCAAGATAACTGAGGAATGGCCGACTTAGGTTTCAAATTCCTTTGAACAAGAGCATAATGGTGAATGGTGACTGAATAGAGATAGAATAGACTCGATATACAAAACTGGGACATCTCTGTGACACAGGAGGCATCGAAAGAGGCTCCATGGGGACTGGAAGCTTAACCAATCGATGGAGATAAACTAAGATAAATGAGTACAGCTCCTAAAGTCAAACTACAAACCCAACCAATGGATGTGATATATAGTGCTTTGTTCAAAGGAGACACAACTCGACAGCTGCCAAAGATAACATCTTTCCTTGTCTGGATTTTTTTTTTTTTTTTTTTTGGACTTTTTCAAATATTTAAAAAACTTGAAAAAGAATAAAACTGCTTTATAGTTACAAAATAGGAGGAGACGAGTGTCATAGGGAAAACAAACTAGTTCCAAGAACTGGAACATACATATGCTCAATGCAAGGACACATGTGTAGGATAGCGACACTCGGGGGAAAATCCCCTCCCGGTAAAAAGGGAATCAAGCTACAAAGGATATATAAAATGGCTCTGCATGGCCAGACATGAGACAAGCTCAGGCTATATGGCTGAAAGGAAATGTCAAGGAAGCCGGTATAAAGCTCAATAAGGTAGACAAAGCTCATGATAATGCAATTACAACTCAACATAAGGGAGTCCTAAGGGAAATGGGCTAGCAAAAGATCAAGAGGAGTATGAGGCTCTTGCGAAATGTCATGGCAGTATTATACAATGGACTCCCACACCCTAAAGGACAATACGTTAGCATGGGTACCAAATGCAAATAAGGCACTAACTAGGGTAACCATGTAAGGTCAAGCTCTACCACTCATATCATGCCACTTCTAAAACAGCAAGAAGGTTTTGTGACATAATAGAGTGGGTTCGTACCTAAGGCTATGATGAAACGGTCATAAGGTCAACAAAATGCAAATGGTGATGAAACCTAACCTATATGCTAGTTTAGACATGATACCTGAGATCGGCACGAATGGGTCAATACAACAGCTAAAATGGCACTCAAAAAGGTCTCCTACATCATAAATTAGGTCAAAAATGGTCCACAATGATTAGAAATGGTCCAAACTATAGGAAAGGGGGTAAAAATTTTCAAAAATTTGAAAAATTTCTATAAATAGTAAAAAATTCAAAACATTATAAAACATCTAAAATTTTTACCCAATTGAGCTCAGATTTTCAACACCAAATTCCAAGAGATCCAGCCAGCGGAATCCACTGTCGGTTCTTCCAGGTACTTACCCATGCTCTTCTCTTCCATTTTAATGCAATTTTTATCAAATTCCATGGTCATTTGGGATTTCTAGGCCAATCCAAAAAAGGTGCTACGGCCCACGCAGAAATCGAGGATTTTTCCGCGTATAGGGCTGGATATACGTGGAAAATTCCCTCATAGTCGCGTACATACGCGGCTGCGCATGAGGTTTTTTAAGTATTCTAATGGGAAAACTTGCAATTTTTTGTGCAGGATGGTCCTAAAATGGAGAGAATGTGAACATGATGATGTAGAGGAGGTAGTAAGGGCCGATCTAATGGCTCAACAAGCACTACGTGCATGTGGGCTCTACAATTTTTGGTGTCTTGGTGGCTTAAGGGCCAAACCAAGACTATCGCAGATGCTGGTGGATTACTGGGATCCAGACTCTAAGTCATTCAGGATAGATGAGATGTCCCTCACCATAGAGGTGGAGGACATATACTTTATCACTGAACTTTCCCGATGGGGGGAATTAGTGAACCTATGTTCTCATGGGCCCGGAGGTGGCCTGACTATAGAAGAGTACATTGCGGTGTACTGCTATCCGGACACGGAGAAGGTGGGGAGTCATATCCCAACCAACTCTATACAGGTGCTGGGCCTAAAGGCCATCCTACTGACACTGGGCAGCATAGCAGGCTTGGCTTCACTCCACCAGGCCTCGCGGCCTCTAATGTTCTATGCAGTGGAATGCATGAGACCCACGGTATATGAATGGAGCACTACACTACTGAGCAACATGAAACATCAGCTCAGTGAGTGTAATATGGGTAGAGTGCGAAACTTCAGTTTCAGTAGCATACTGAGCACAATTTTCTTCGAGCGTGTTCCAGGATTGAGCCCCATAGTTGAAATTCCTCTACACAGGGTTCGAGATCCGGCCCAACAACGTTGGGTGGATGTAATGCGTAGACTGGGGGGAGGTAGGGTGTCAAACCCCTATCCACCTGAGTTCTTTCCGTGGTGGCGATGACAGATAGTTGCCATCGTTGACTACCCCTATGCAAGGATTTATTTACGAGGGGACCCGGACATGCCACTACCACCAGGATTGGCATACGGTGAAATAGGTAACAAATCTCGACCCTCTCTTTAAATTTTTTAATTATTTAATTTTTTTGTGTTTTCTGATTATATGGAATCAAAAGACATATTTTTTGTGCGACAATACATAGTGACATATACCATTTGTATGCAGATGTGGGACCATCGATGCTTGAAGGCTTCCCTCATCATAGACGAAGGGGAAGAGGAGATGATATCATGGGTTTGGATGTGGAGTGTATGATCCAGAGCATTCATACCAACTTTGTGAGATTGACACACAGAGTTCCCATGGCGCAAGTCGAAGACTTTCCTGAGGCCATGCAGCGCTAGGTGGTGGGTGTACCATGAGCATGGGTGTGATTATTTCGACGGCTAGCTAGAGCCGTAGTGACCTTCCATGATCATAACCCCCCTCCTCCTCCACAGGCTTAGATACCTGGGAGTGATACATTTTGTATTACCGTGTATTATATTTTGGTGGCTCGAGAGCCCCATTTTTGTATCATGACACTATGTATTACCACATTTTGGATGTTTATAAAAAATTTATGATGATCAGTTTATTTATTTACATGTGTACAAATTTGTGTTTGTGATGAATTTACTGTGTATGAAACAAATGCCAATCTAACACGTAGTTAGCATATGAGTCAGCAACTTGATTATTAATTCTTGAAATATGTATGTATGTTATATTTGTCAGATTTTCGTTCTAATAATATCACACGTAAGAATCTTCTTAATAACATCAGATCTCTAACATGGTACAAACCATTAAGCTGTGACACTACTAACTCCCAATCAAGACGTACCTTGAGAGAGAGAATGCCATGTGAAATGGCATCCCGTAGAAGCTCAATAACAACACTATATTCAACGACATTGTTTGAAGATGGCCTCCTGAAGATAGTACCTGACCCATAGGAGTATAAATCACCCAAGCAGCAGAGGCTGAGTGTTGAGTGTGATGGCTCGCACCATCCATGAATCCTATGTAGGTGGAATATTCCATTGACATCTGCCAAAAGAAACAGAAACTAATCACAAACCTGATCACTATAAGAAAAAGATCTAACTATGCAAAAATGTACAATAATATACAATAACTAGCATTGGATGAAAATCATGCATAGTAGTTCTTGAGATAGAGCCCATTTCTAGGCTCCGCCAAAGCTGTTCCCTCATAATCCACTAACTCATAAGCACCCTTCTCTAACACACATTTGACGACGTAAGGACCACGCCACATGGGGTTAAAATTTCCTGCCCCCAAGGGTTCTTTCGGTTGATCCCACAAAAGGACCAAGTCTCCTTCACTAAACCTCCTTGGACGGACAGACTTATCGTATTGGACCTTTACGTGACGTTTATTTACTTCTAGAGCCACCAAGGAATCTCAACGTTGCTCATCAAGTTGCTCAAGGTGGACCAAACGCTCCTCCAATGGTGAATTGTCTAGTAAGGGTTCTACGGCTAGCTTCAAAGAAGGAATATCGCATTCAACTGGAAATATCGACTCCACTCCATGTACAAGTTGATATGTATAAAAACCTGTGGCAGTCTTAACAGCAGTTCTATACGCCCACAAAGCAGGATATAACATGATGTGCCAATTATTCTTGCTTTGTGCGATGGTTCATTGGAGAATGGATTTGAGTGATTTTTTCACTGCTTCTACCTTTCCATTCGCTTGCAAGTAGTAAGAGGAGGAATGCTCTTGCTTGTACCCTAACTTTGATGCCAACTTTTCCATCATACGATTTTGAAAGTGCGAGCCATGGTCAGTGACAAGCTCTTTCAGAATCCCAAACCGAGTAATAATCTGGTTGAATACGAAGTGCACGGCTGTCTCACCTTCGGATTTAACTGTAGGCATAGCCTCAACCCATTTCGTGAAGTAATCAATACCCACTATGATATGATGATGCCCCCCAGCTGAAGCTGGGTTGCAATCCATAAAATCAAGCCCCCACTTAGTGAAGGGACCGGCGGTGATGATGGGATGTAACAGGGCAGGTTTTGAGCGCATATTATGTGCAAACACCTGGAAAGGGTGGCACCTCTTGACCACATCAACCCACTCTTAAGATTTTTTGGGATGTAGAAAGCCCAGATAAATGACCACCAAACGCCCCTCCATGGAAATCATTCAGCACTAACTTATCCTCCTCATGAGTTAAACACATCAAAAAATGGAATCTACCCCACGACGGTACAAAGTGTTATCCACTATGAGGTAATTCTTAGACACATGACGTAATTTTCATCATTCATCCCGTGAGAGGTGAGTAGGGACCTTTAATGTTTGTAAATATATAATGATATCCCCATACCATGGGTCTAAAGTTGAGATTAAGAAGATGTGTTCATCGACAAACATATCTTCACAAACCAACTCCTTAGCCTCGCTTGGGAAATCCGATATAAGCTCTGCAAAAATTAACGATTTCTTCGATTTTGCTGAAACAAACTTGAGATCGAACTCTTGCAGGATGACAATCCATTTATTATATTTTTCCCCAATCATCCTTCAAGTGAGGATGAATTGAAACGGATTGACATGGGCTACAACCAAGGTCTGGCGAAGGAGAATATAATGTCTCAACCGTTGAACCGCATGTATGGTAGCTAAGGCAAGCTTCTCAACATGGGAATAACGAATCTCCATGTCAATAAGATTCTAGCTTAGATAGTATATGACATGCTCTTGGAGCTCCTCATCCTCTTGAACAAAAACCATACCAATCGTCTCCATGGACACAGCCACATAAAGTAGGAAATCACGACTATAGTTTGGGGGACTAATCATCGGGGGTGATGCTAGGGCTTGCTTGAGTGCATCAAAGGACTCTTGGGCTCACTCATCCCAACAAAAGGTGGTTTCCTTCTTCATAAGACGCATGAAGGCTCTAGTCAAATTGGAAAAATTAACAATGAATCTCCGTAAGAAGTTTTCCATGCCTTGCAAACATTGAAGATAATGAATATTTTTCGGGGGAGACAACTAAAGTATTGCCTCTACCTTCAAAGGTTCGACTCTTATACCCTCTTTAGAAATGATGAATCCTAACAAGTGACATGACTTCACACAAAAGATGCACTTGTGAGGGTTTAACCTGACCAAATAATGGTGGCATCTTTCGAATACCAATCACAAATGATAGGAATGATGCATTATCATACAAGAATGAGCAGCAAGGTCATCCAAAAATACTTCGATAATCGATTCGAGATCATGGAAGATCAAGGTCATGGCCCACTGAAAAGTAGCTCCGACGTTCTTAAGGCCAAAAGGAATTTTTCGATATGCAAAAGTTCCCCAAGGACAAATAAATGCAGTCTTATGTTGGTCCTCAGGTTTAATTTGGATCTGATTATACCCAAAAAAACTATCCATGAAGGAAAAAACCTCACTACTTGCACACTCATCCAAAATCTGATCAATAAATGGTGTGGGGAAATTGTCCTTAGGACAACACAATTCAAATCACGGAAATCAGTACATATGCGGATCACTCCCTACTTCTTATCAACCAGAATGGGGTTTGAAATCCACTCCGTCAAGGGAACGGGATAGATAAAACCGACTTTCAATAGTTTCTCTATCTCTACCTTAATCGTGGGTGCTTTCCTAGGATTCACCGCACGCAAGCGTTGCCGAACAGGCTTAGCATTGGGATAAGTCTTAATCTCATGTTCGACAATATGACGGTTGATACCTGGTATTTCATCGTAAGACCAAGCAAAGATATCGCGAAATTCTTTAAATAGCTCAGTGTATTCTTAAATCTCAGCATGGGAACATTCTGCCCCAATATAGACATTCTCTATCTTGCCAAGATCGCGAAAGATATTATAGGAATCGTTGAAGATATGTTTTCCATGTTTCCATCAGGCATCGAACTAGGAGAGATTAATGGAACCATAGGACTACCAATTCTCTCACTAAGAACCTCCCTAAAGTCCTCACGCTCCAAGCAGTCAAGCTCGGGAAGAAAGTAATATCTATGATGGAGTTCTTCCCATGGTGGCTCAACTCCCAACATAGCCTCAATAATCACTTCATCTGAAGGGAAAACACTATCAAGGAAGTCATGCACGTGAGAATACTGCACTGCCCATGCCGGTAGTACATAAGGGTCCTCCTCCTCCATCTGTGAAGAGGAAATACTAGCCTCTGCAACACTCTCAAGATTATCTTGATAAGCTACCATAGTTATAGGTAACAACACGTCCATCATGATGGGCTCACTCAGAGTACTCGGGGTAGGAAGAATCCAAGGATCTTCCATATGACTCATGCGAAAGGACATCGATCTCATAGATGTCAAACCCTCACCAGAATTAGACCCTATCATAAGGATTGGTGCAGGACAACTAAATCTTGCCATTAGGGATGGGTACATGCCTACACCCACACTCCCAGTTTCTGGCTGAGAGTGCTCAACGATCGAGATTGAAGCTCTCAAAGATGTGGTAACCAACATATTCTTGAATGATGTTTGATCAATCATGACTATCTTCCCGTTAAATGGAAAGCATACAACACGAAATAGGGAAGAAGCTACTGCTTGCATACTGTACATCCAATTCCTACCCAGCAAGAGATTGTAGTCAAGGGGCGCATCAACCACCTCGACCTCTATCGTAATGGTCTTTCCTCCCAAACAGACCTTGAGGGAAGGAAGGATCCCATGCAGCCTAAACGATCTCCCATCGAATGCAGTTAACATGGTTGCTGATTTAGACAACTCTAGGGAACCTAAACCCTTCCAACATGATAAATACATCACAAAAGCAACAGTGCCTTCATCAATCACAGTGTTCTTGACGGTCATGTTAAGACATTCTACGTGAATAAAAAAAGACACATAGTAAGGCAAGCGAGGTTGAAGTCCTGCGGTTTCAAATTTAATCACAGAGGAAGAATTATCATCATTCACACCAAGGGAAGAAAGCAAATCATTTCTTTGCGAAGGACAACTCTGAAGCACTTCCAGTGTAGACATCGCACAAGGAGTGTGTCCCAAATCCTCGATAATAGAATAGTTCTGGGTGGCTCGGGCATTAGGCTTGTGCCCCGAACACTTAAGGACTCCCTTAGGAATGTGAGGTGCAGCTTCAGATTTATCCACAGGTTTCTCAATATGCAAAGGAGTCCCTGGTGGATCAGGCTCCTTTCCTGGGCTGGGTTGTGACGAACCATAGTCTTTCACATGGGTCACAACTTTCGCAGCACGTACCATTTTAATGCAACCAAAACCACTACCCTCGGGAGGATATTGATCACCACCAGACTGATCATGGGTCCTTAAGTTCATATTTTGATTGTGAGGTAAAGGGTTAGTTAGCATAGCTGGGCCCTATGCCAAGAATATCGAGGCTTCATCGATACGAGGGCACAAGTAAGTGAGGTGATCATCCTTACACAAATTTCAAGAAAATTTAACCTTATGTTTAGCTTGCTTGTCCCCTCTAGCATTACGGGTGTTCTTGTCATTATTATTAGCATTCTCATTCCTATTCCCACCTTTACGATTATTCTTACCCTTCTGGTCCGATGATTGTATTGAAAGCACACTCGCCATTTGGGTGGGTTGAGATGAAGCTGTGGCTTGTCCCAAAGTAGATTGGTTGATTGACAATTGACTAACTTGTTTTACAACCGAATCCATAGGTTTAGCACTCGCACAACCAACAATTCCATTGGCATGTGGTCCAGGTTTAACTTTGGGGTCAAAACTAAAACACGAAGCATTGGGAATGATCTCATACAACAAAATAGACTGAGCATAAATCAAGTCTAGTTCCTACGCCCTAAAAATGGCTTGTTCCTGATTTTGCACTCTGGATGTAGAAACATCCTTCACTATATACGGCAATAACGACTTAAGGAACCATTTGAGGAGGAATTCTGGCGGTATAAAGGTTTTAATTAATCTCTTCCGTCTACGCCACTCTTGGATATGATCTAAGATATGTGTGGCTTTATCCTGCTGAAATGTCGACAAGAGTTCAGTACCAACGTCATAATGCACTGGTAGTTGGAAGTGGTTAATAAAATTCATCTCTAGGTCATCGAACAAAGCGAATGCCCCCCTAGGTAGCTCTATATACCATTTCATGGCAGGCCCTATAAGGGGGCATTGAAACAACCTTAAACAGATGGAGTCCTATTGTAAGGAATTCGAAGAGCACCATAGGTGGAAGGTAGTAACATGTTCACTCGGATCCTCTCCTGGTNGGTGCATTGAAACAACCTTAAACAGATGGAGTCCTATTGTAAGGAATTCGAAGAGCACCATAGGTGGAAGGTAGTAACATGTTCACTCGGATCCTCTCCTGGTTTTCCCTCAAATTTGGGTATGTCCGAGGGAAGCTTAGTAGGGACATCCGACTAATCTGAGTCATGAGCACAAGATCGTTCGTCAATCTTGACACGTCGGGAAGATTCAGCGTTGTGAGGAAAGGGAGCCTCGGATGATGAGGTTGATGGACCGCTCCCTGATAAATCTGATTCACATAGGTCTGATTACCACCATGGCCTTGGCCATAGTGCCCTCCTCCCGTTTGACCCGTATAGGGTGGCATGGAAGCACCATATTGTGGTGTACCTTGACTATTCGGAGCTACAAAGTTGTAATTTGAAGAGTAAGTAGGTTGTTGATACCCTCCCCCATAAGGTGAAGAACCCTATCCATACTGCGTCCCATAATAGGGTCCATAATTCATCACATGAGATGTCCCATGAGACACTCTGTAAGTAGGAATATACGTTTTGAAAGTAGGAATATATGTCCCGGAAGTAGGAATGTGGCCTATAGAAGTATGACCATGACCTCCTAAAACAATGGGCAATGCATGTACCTAAGACACAACCGATCTAGTAACTATAGCACGAACATAACTCGTAGCAACATTCCGGCCCGAAGGACCATGTGAATGAGGTGGAGGGTGAACATTTGAAGAACTGGGGATAGAGGAAGAAGGGATCTGTATAATTATGTATGTACTATTCCCTATAGTCACTCATCTTGGATATGGTATCCTAATAGGATCACTAAACCTAGACCTAGGAGGAATATGTGAAGTAACTTCCACCACCGGGATGGATGGTGTAATGTGACTTGTGCTCCCAAACCTCTCTGCATGGTAAGGAATGAGAGTGCCCCTAGGCATAGTGCTAGGCTTGAACTCTGATTTGACATGAAATTCCAAATCATGTGTGGGAAAACCAGACATACCATAACTACCATAACTAGTGCTCGTGGGTTCAAAATGAGTCTCATCATCCTCCGGCATTCCATACCGGCGATGCATCAATAGGGAATCAACCCTAGAGTAAGTAGGTCTATCATGAAAGGTTCCTATCTCAGAAATCACAGGACCTAACTCAGTCAAATTGGGTGAAGGATCATAGTTAGGAGTAAACTCCCCATCTTCCACATGAATGGGAGAAGGTGGTTCAGGAATGCCTTCTATATGGTCTCCCATGGTGTGTGAATCAATGTGTGAAGTAGTCTGCCTGGACTATCTATTTCTCTCTCCCAAAGAAGGAGGAGATGTAGAAGGTGGAAGTCCTTCTAATGACAAGAACGGTGAGGAGCCACACCCAAATCCACCAATGACTCAAAAAATATAAAAGACTCTTTATCTACACAAACACTAGGCAAGCTATCGTGCACAGAGCAATCACCAAGAAAATCTAAAGCCAAACACAAGCAATCAAGTGTAGGATAAGTGAGCTCCTGAATGAGGCAGGTATGTCTCTCTTGGGAGAGGATTGAGACTCCCATACACAACAAGTGGAGGTATGTAACCAATTATTGTGGCCCTCAGCTTCAACGCGTAAAGCGACTATGCTGTCCAACCCCAACCTGGCCGGGACACCCGTAGAATAACCCCTGCAAAGTACCCCCTCGATATCCTAGGTAAGGTCACTAAGGTCACCTCAATATAATCAATGCTCAAGCGGACAGTCGCAGGTGGGATTGACCGTATGGGCAGGGTAGCAAAGCCTGAAACTCTCGAAAGAGCCCCTAGATATGAATACAATCCTGAAAATATCTACGATGCTACTCAGTTATGACTAGGGGTCATCCCAATCAATAACAGCTCACACTGCCTCATGCTTAACTCCCTTTTGAGAGGAGGATCCTGAGAAACACTGGTTATACCAAGGATTTCACACACTCACCTGGACAGACACATACATGTTGTTGTTTAGTGGTCTTGGAGAATTAACTCACAATGAACTATTCCAAGACCCTAAAACCTAATCTTGTTGGTGAACCCTATCAAATATAAAAGAGTGTAGTTCATTTTAATTAATCGTTGATTTTAATTAGCTTTATTACTCAAAAGAGGTATATGGCCGTGCAACTAATGGCATTATGACACAACATCAAGTAAAATGCACACCTAACAATCATTGCAAATGCATTGTGTCCATGAAAAATAGGGTATGATACTACATGAAATGCACAATTGTCTTCAAATGATAAATGCAAGCTTTCCTATATGAAATCCTTACTAATACTCCAAAGCAAATCTAGTGCAAGTACTATGCAAAATGCAAAATGCAATGCATGATGATAAGCAAATATTTATGTATTTTTTGAAATAAAAATGAGATATAAAAGCAAAAGATTGATTCTACAACCCCCAGACTCTGCAAGCACACTCAAGCAGCACTCAAGAAAAGCACTAAGGTAAAAGAAGTCTAATGCACTAATCCCAAAACAAAAAATAAAAAATGCAATGACAAGAAAATTCTTAAAAAAAAGAAATTTATCCTAAAAAAAACGTCTCTGGTCAGAAACAAGGGTGTATACAGACTCCAGCAGTATCAAAGGAGACTTAGAAATCATCAAAATTCACCCAGCAACCATTTAACTTCCTCTAAAAGGAAAAACTAAAGGCATACGCGACTGTTCCTAGTAAACCCACGTGTGTACGCGGAAATAGCATTGAAACCCGCGTATATACGCGACTGTGAGTTCAAAAATCGCGTACAGGAAGAAATGTGCATAAAAATAAAGGCAAATAGACAAGTTGAGACAAACTTCACACCAATCAGACACTACCAGGGAAACATGCCCCCAGACTTGACACAGAAACAAGAGAAAAAGAGCAATTCTAAGTCATTGAATGCCAATAGAACACCCCCAAAGGACAACTACTAGGAACTCCCCAGCGGAGTCGCCAATTCTATTACAAAGAGAAATTCCTATGGCTTGGGGTACCACAACAGACAGCTTGACTCCAGAAATCAATCCTTTCCAATATGCAATAGAAATAAAATATTTAACACTAAAGGATCAGACCTCGTACCTTATTCCGGACGGTTGGAGTAGATCCCCGTTGAGCTTTCCAACTTCCACTTGAATTGATAAATCACTTCCTCAACAACAAGTAAACAATACAAGCATACTATATATATTGGTGTTAGATCTATTCTAGCATATATAATCAACAATGTAAAAGAATTTGAAAACATCCATGGATAAAATATTCATTCAAACATACATTATTGGACGGGAAAAGATATTTCTATTAATATAAAATCAGAGATTACAATGGATACAACCTCTGTCGGCATGTCTGCGAATCGGAGAAACTGAATTCCCCACTTGGGCCTCCACCACCTCAATCCTTCATCTCTCAATAGCAAGCTCACAAGCAAAAGGAAAGCTTGGGAAGAACACAAAAGTGCTCTAAGGGACAAAGGGATGCAGACTCAAGCACAAGTTCCGGCAACAATGGACTATAGTTTCTTTGCTCTCAATTCTCTCATATCCCTTCAATGTACCAAAGAGTTCCTTATATAGCTTTTTAAAGGGGTAATTAAAGGTCGAATCCGAGCGATCTCAAGGCATAGGAAAGGCTAGGATTCAAGTGAGTCAGATCCATGTCAAGGAAAACTCCAAAAGGATTTGGATTATGCACACATCCCAATGTATGCGGTTTTAGGGGTCAAAACCGTGTATATACGCGATTATAGGTTTAAAAGTCACGTGTATTAATTTTCACATGCTTTTAGGGATGGTCAAGGAAACATCAAAGGACAAAAAATGGTCCAAGGGGTCTAAGGAGTCTGCAAAGGGACAGGGGAATGCCATACAAGTGTGATTCACCTGGAGTGGTAAAATCAGCTATAACACATATAAGTGGGATACCCCTGGGTGAGCCCCGCAATGGGCTCTACCTGAAAATATACTATGCCTAGGTCATCTAGAATAGGGTCTTTATAAATATTATTTATAGTTTGATGTGTGTCTTAGATTTGAAAAGTGTGTCTTTTGTGTGATCTAAGATGTGCTTGTCAGAAAACCCTACTTATGTATGTCTTTTGTCTAATGGATAGATGAATACTTTCACTGGTTTTGCGGATGGTACTAATCGATATACACTAAACCTTGCATCAGCATCTTGGATACTATACTCCCCTATAGGTGATCTGGTGAGTTCAGGGGGTGTTTGCTTAGGTCCCTCCACCAACAATCTAGCAGAATACCATGCTGTGATTGGATTGTTGACGGAAGACCTAGCTAATGATGTAAGGGAGATTAGGGTTTACCTAGATTCCGAACTAGTTGTTCAACAACTTAACCGGGTCTATACCATCTGAAATCCCATGCTTCTTCATACATTCTGAAGAGTTAGGTTATTAGAAATATCATTTGAGTAGGTTACATATCGACACATTCCAAGACATTTGAATGTTGTGGCAGATTCCCTAGCTAATTATGTCTTAGATTGGCATATTGCTCATATTTAACAGTCCATTTGAAATATAAATGATATACATGTAAATTCGTGAGTAGATAATCATTTCACACATCACATTTTTTGCACACACAACTGTAAATAAAGTTTTTGTCATATAAATAAAAACTATAGGACTAAGATACAAAATTGGGCTGAAGCATCTAGCTTTCAGATCCCTCAAAGTTTGGGACTGTAACAAGTTCAAAATACACATATACATAGGGAAAATATGAAGATTCAAAGCTTTTAGTGTAGGGTGATTCCATGAAGATGGGTAACACTTTTTGGCCAAATTTGGCGATGAAAACCTGATTTTTTACTCATGTGCTAGATAGAAGCCCTCAAAACGC